>MU158790.1:208803-518660 GCA_015888305.1 Antheraea pernyi | reverse complement strand
CCGAACTTCGAACAGTAGGCACATGAGTTAGGTTAGGTTAGGTCGTTTACACCGTGGATTTCGATTGGGAGGTCGGTCTTACCCTTCTGCGTTGTTTATGGGTGTTTTTCGTGGGTTTTTTGTGGATTCTCTTTTGACCTTGGCGTGCTTACGGACTACGGACTTGCTTTTACACCCGACTTTGCTTGTTTTTTTTTGGCTTTTCGACGTATTACTTCTTTTTGATTTGGATTGTTTCTCTTGGACTGTTTTCTTGCTTACTGACATACCTGGCGTGTTGAACGGACTGTGCCCTTTTGCCTCTAGGTTTGCCGGTGACCCTGGGTCACCGGTAGGCCATGAGTGCCAAAAGGATAACCAAGAAGCGCGTAAGCGCAGCGATGGACTCCGATACGGAGGCGGAGGAGCGGGCGGCTCCTAAGGTGAGTACATCTCACAGGGGGACCACGAGGCGGATCAGCCGCAACGTGGGTGGTCGCGGATTGATGGGGGAGGCTGACGGGTCGTTTGACCGGGCCTTGGCCGGCAGCCTGAGTGCGGCGGAGTCGGAGGCGGGTTCCGACACCGGCTCAGTCTCGTGGTCCCCCTGTGAGATGTACTCACCTTAGGAGCCGCCCGCTCCTCCGCCTCCGTATCGGAGTCCATCGCTGCGCTTACGCGCTTCTTGGTTATCCTTTTGGCACTCATGGCCTACCGGTGACCCAGGGTCACCGGCAAACCTAGAGGCAAAAGGGCACAGTCCGTTCAACACGCCAGGTATGTCAGTAAGCAAGAAAACAGTCCAAGAGAAACAATCCAAATCAAAAAGAAGTAATACGTCGAAAAGCAAAAAAAAAACAAGCAAAGTCGGGTGTAAAAGCAGGTCCGTAGTCCGTAAGCACGCCAAGGTCAAAAGAGAATCCACAAAAAACCCACGAAAAACACCCATAAACAAGAACCTAACCTAACTAAGTATGTTACTGTTAAATAAGAATTATAAAATTTAATATTGACCGACATGTATTCACACCATCACGACAACAATTTTCGACCCTTTAGCTACCTAGATAATCTGAATCTGCACTTACCTGAATGTTAGCGCAATTTTTTAATAGAAAGCTCTCGAAAATTAACATTGATTTTTAAGACTGGAAGACAATTGTAAGTATGTATTATTAGATACTAGAAGTATATCGAATCGAAAATAAATCGTATTTATGATATTAGATACCAGAAATGGATTTATATAACAAAGAAACAAATACAAATCTTAACATGCAAACTAACATCAACAATTCAATAACTCAAGTAACACAATAAATCATAAAAACCCAGAGTAATAGAAATAACAATGTAAATTGAAAAGAACACACGCAATACAACAACAATCACGCAATACAACCTTCCAGAGATTCAGTCAAGTTACGACCGGCCGAGATCAGCCGATAAATTCGACCAAAGCCGTGCCAGGTCAATAGTACGGACAGTTCTAATACAATTGTCTGCTAACAATATGGTGTTTGCACATATTCTCATATTACTTTTTTTATAATACACTGTGCGACGCATGAGCTCAGTCACACCTAATGTAAAGTGAGAACGAGGCCTAGGATATAACGTGTTCGCGCAGTGAATGCACATTCACTCTTCTTTTGAAGATTGTTACATCATCGCAGGCAGCGCATTCCACTCCTTCGCGGTTCGCATAATAAATGACGAAGCGAAGCACTTCGTCCGGATGAAGGGTATATCAACCGCGAATGGAGGTCTGTACGGCGTCTGGTAGGTAGTCTTGAGATGAAATGGAGACGGTGGTATTAGTTGGTGCAGATCTTGTGCATTGTGCATATCCTCAATTATAAGTTCTAAAGTGACTAATCGACACTTACCGCTCCGCTACCGCCAGCTACCGTTTCATAGTATCCCCAATCAGCTTCACCGAGGGTGAGGTTGTTCATACAACCTTGTGACGCGGCACACACCTGTTAAATACAGCGTGCTATTTTTTTTTATTTGAACACAGCAAAATTACAGCACTGTTTCAAACGACATACAGTAATATACTTGTGACTGTTTAGACAGTAGCAATATTTATAAAGGACACTCTATACTCGATTCTCGTTAATCAATTAAAAGAGGAGGTGCTTAATATTTGACTTGATTATCTAGAAAAATACAAAAATTATACACAATCCACTGTGTGTCTATGTTAAAGCACTGTGTCAATGACCGTCAGGTGGTTTCAATTGAAAGGGAACGTGGGAACAAAACAAAAGGGTCTATTGCCCGTTTTATTATAGAAAGTTAATAACTCCAGGTCGCCCATTGTAGCTTTTGGCACCGGTCATTGCACTTAGGTTTATTATTTTATTTACACGTTTGTAGCTATACTTTTGAAGGTCTTAGAAAAAACTTTAACTTAGGGTTTCTTGGTTGTTTTCATGTCATATCCTCGAATACAGCGAGTGTCTAACCTTTGACCTGGTACAGAACAAATGTAGGAAATTTTCTATCAATGATATGTTTAAGATTGAAAGGATATTCACCTGAAACGCTTTCAACACAACGTCCACGATTCTCTGGGAGGTTAGAACGTTCCCGCCCACCACCGCGGCACCCTCCGATGGATCGAGAATCGATCCTTGCGGGATTATCACTTCGATCGGATTTAAACAACCCTGTAAATAACACCAAATTAAACCCTACTAATATTATAAACTAACTTTTCGCCGCGGCTTCCCTACCTTATATTATATTTATTATATACCTTAAAATTATATTTTTAAGGTTTCCCTTGAGAACAGTATTCCTTTTTTGGACGAAGGATACCGATTTTTTTATTCTGTAGCACTTACCTGTGTGGTATAGTTATTTTGGGCTAGCGCTAACACGTAGCGAAAGCTCTCAAAACCCCAATTCTGAAACATTCTTTATTGGTGCTCCGCTCCTATTAGTCTTAGCGTGGTGATATATAACTTATAGCCTATAGGCGTCCTCGATAAGTGAGTTACCTAACAGTAAAATATTTTTTCAAATCAGACCAGTAGTTTCTGTGATTAGCGCGTTCAACCAAGCAAACAAACAAACATTCCTCCAGCTCTACAATATAGATTAACATAGTATTGAAGTATAGATTAGATACGAACCTGATTTAGGGGAACGTCATGTCCGACCATACACCGCAAACAGTATATGAGAGCGGAGAGGGTTATAGCTCGTGGTGCGTTTAGATTGCCCCACACTTCCACACCAGTACCACTGCAATATTTTTTTATTATACATACAAATTGCACGTTTATATTCCGAGTTAACTCCTGAACTGTCCAAAACCATAACAATTTAAGTTGCATACCAACGAATTTATTAGGGGTGTAAGGGGTGTCCAATAACATCATAAGACTTGAGACACCCAAGCCAACCTCACCTGCACGTGGTGCACCCTGCTGAATAACGAACGAGGCAATGGCGAAAGTGGGGTGGTAGGGTTTTACAGCCTGACTGGGTCGCAACCACCATATATGTGGCGAAAGAGCTCGTCATAGTGATTCGCGTCTGCGGGTCGCGTTTCGGGATCAGCCTGTACATATCCAGCTCTTCGCAGGCCAGCACGACAGCGGCGACCGGCGATGGATAGTGTCACTCGGTGGTCGCCATTGTTTTTGGATTGTACTGTGCTTACCATCAGGCATAAAGCAGTAATTTTGATGAGCTCCAAAAAAAAAAAACCTTTTGATGCACTGGTCAACAGACTGTTGCCAGCATTAGTTTAAAAAAGTAGGTACCTTATTTATCACAAAATTTTAAAAATAACAAACTATAGAGTTTTTGGCGGGGATCTTGCGAGTGTCATATAGTGGACTTTATATTGTAATTCATAATCATGTGTTCTTTGGCTCTATATTTTGTAATATCGGTGGCGTTTTACGTAATATAATTTGGTTATTGTGCACAAGGGAAGTGAATCGGAAATAATACCACGGAACATGGATTTCGAGATTCCACAAAAACTCCCTAGAAAGTTCTAACAAGACGGCCACCATCTTGTTAGTTTATTGAAATGATCGCATGACACTCGTAATATCATTTACCTACTCGACAATGGCAGTAATAGTCTACTAGAAGATTGATTGCCAAAAATACAATTAAATAAAACAAAATATATAATGTACAATTATAATTTAAAAAAAAAGTGCGTGCGTACAAAGTACACATGTCGGAAGTGAAACTTCTTTGGCGAACTAATTTATAAGTCTTGTTTATATTTATACAAACAAGAATAAAAAGTTTTTTTATTTATTTAATCTGCGTTTACTGCAAATGACGTCACTTCCGTTGCAAACCTGCGTGACGTTACTTCTGTAAACATTTTACCCTCATGCGCCTAAAGAAGTTTCACTTCAAAAATGACTAGATATCCAAAAACATGCTCCACCATTTTGAGATCTGTTTCTTAAAACATCAGCCGAGGGTTTAATAAACAAGTAGTGTGAAATATTTGCTTGATAAAGGACATTACTAAAAATAAATAAATATAACTTTCAATGAATTCTCCAAGCTATCAATTTTGAGGTTATACAACCGGCAGAGCACAGTATTTACTGCTCGAATTTTCATACAGACGCACTCACACTCATATACAATAGAGAGAGACAGAGAGAGAAGGTCACATGAACTTGGCATAACGCTTTTTTCTTACGTGACGATTTCTACCAGTCAACCATTACCGCAATTTCAAAAACATTCAAGTCATAATTCTTTTACACATGACACACAGATCAATTATCACTTTGATGCAATCAATCAAACTGTGGGAACAGATAACAATTAGCAACGAAATGATTTTTTTGAAGTAAAACTTCTTACGGGAGGGCTTTGAAATTCTGTGCGACGAAAAGTGGTGGGGGTAAACACTGTGTCGAGTAGAGTGTTGAAAGCACCGGTTCTCATCCAGTCACCGAAGTTAAGCAACGTCGAGCGTGGTCATTGCTTGGATGGGTGACCTCCTGGGAACAAGCCGTCGCGTTGGCTCTCTGTTGTTTTTTTTTTAACCTTCCCCGTAATACAAATTTTTCACTTCTATCGTGTGTTATTCCGACACACCCTGTATAATATTTGAAGTGAATATTTGTTTGCTATACTCACGTGAAATCACAGAGGGCGCTACCATTCTCCTGATTCAAGGTAACTGTGAGAGATATTGGAGTTCCATTGTCCATATATTCAATCGCTTTCAATACAGTCGAACCTGTATTAGCGAGGGCATTTCTAGCAACTTCCTAGAAAACAATGATTTACTTTTAGAAATACATCGCTACTGGACCCAATTTTAGGGTATTTGGGTCCAGGAAATTGTATTTAAAACATCTTAATTTTTCCTTATTTATATTTTCTCTTAAAACAAAATGAAATATATAAAATAAAACCATGAGAAGGCATCCTCCTTGTTAAGTAACTGATGGACATCATACTAAGAATCACTAGTGGATCCAATTTTAGGATAATTGGGTCCTGGAAATCGTATTTAAGACATCTTATTTTTTTTTTCTTACCTTTAACATGTCCCTTACTGCTAGTTCCGCGTTCTTCTGTATATGAGCCATGTAAGCTTGTACCACATCTAGACCATACTCTTCTATAAGTTCCCCCACCAATTGTATACCCTTCGGGAGAAAATAATCAATAAGAACTAACCGTCCAGGATCAAAATAATATTTCCCGCTATAATCGATTTTTTTATGTAGCATGACAATGTGACACCTCTTTTACTAAGGATAAGAAGATGAGTGTAGTACAATCCAAATAATAACGACCATCTCAATCCATCCATACTAGTCGATTCCGAAACACGACACACCAAGAGCGAGTCACTATGAGTCACTGCCATATTTTTTTTACTCTATAGGGTTGTCTAAAATCTCATGTGATGTTAAATGACTATGTGCTGAAAATGCTTAACACGCCAATTACCTAAAGGAGAATTGGCTATCAAGTGTCGATACCGGAATATACCAACAGATGCTTCGCGATAGATTCAAAACTTGAGGGTGATAGCTAGCCAGGTGGACTTGGAAAAGGAAAAGCCTTACCACCATTTTTCCTTCACCGAGAGCTCCGACTCAGTTGCTAGGATTCGAACCTACGTCCATCGACGCGGTATCCGAACAAGTTATCAACCGAGCCTTCAACTTTTCAAAAACATGTGTACGGTGTTTACAACCCATTTTATTATAGACATCTTAACACCTAGATTATTATGTTACTATTTATCAAAAATACAAAAAGAATATGAGTGTTTTCTGTTAATTATAATGTTGCCATTTATCAATATAAGTATGGGTGATTGAATTAACACTTTATTGCTGTTTTTAATCTGTACACTGGTAATCTTAATGCCACAATGAATTTTCTCCCAGGCAACTAGCGGTATTGTTATTAAGAATAAATGCTATTGTAGGTAGTGCAATTATAAATGTTACAAAGAAAATGAAAAAACTATAAAATATAATAATAAAATAAAACTAACATCGAGGTATGACTCAAAATGTATAGTATACTGAATAAATAAATAAGAAAAGTACGATAAATTAAGAGTATTTTAACTTGATTGAAATTCGACATTTACCCTTTGGTTTGCAGCAACCTGAGCTTTTAGGTCTGACAGGTTATCAGCAAGATTCCTGGTGCCGGTACAGCCTGGCTCTTTACCGGGTTTCATCAATTCTAAAACGAAAAAAATAAAATAAAATAGAATACACCAAGTATATTACACAGATTTCATACAGAGTAAGGGTAATGGTGTATGTGTAGATATGAGTATGTGTGCATATGCACGGATGAGTATGTGTGTATGTACAGATGAGTGTGTGTGAATATGTACGGATGACTGTGTACATATGTACGACTGAGTATGTGTTCAAATGTACCAATGAGTATTTTGGCGTATGTATATGTATGTATGTTTATATCTTTACCACATTCTGTAACTTAAACAGTTAAATAAAATTCAACATATTATTATATTTATCTCGGTTGTGGAATAGAGAGTACCTTCTGTAAGTAGTTTCTCATTGAATGTTCCGCCGTCAAGGAGGAGCATAGATTTGAACGAGGCCCCCTCCTGACTGAGGGTGGTGGAATGTGGTGGCATGGAGCCGGGAGTAAGGCCACCAATGTCGGCGTGGTGCCCGCGACTCGCCACAAAGAATATCGGACGAGAATGGGACCTAAAGGGATACAAAATCAAAAATTTCGAAAATCGATTAATTTATTAATCAAAAATCTTTCATAGTAATAAATGAAACGAAATTAGTATAAATATAATAACAATTAACTAGATACAACAATAGCAATTATAGTTGGCAATCGAGATGTAACGTCGAAATATCGAAAAATTAATTCTGAAACAACCCCTGATTCCTTATATTAATTATCTAAAATGATTAAATATTCTGCCTTTATTATTACATACTTATTATAGTACATAATATGAGGATTATTTCAATAGACCGATTACAATGCAACGTACAATCAGCGACAAGCGTCGAAAAAAAAGGTTTTTTAATTTTTTTTTTTTTCAATGAAAGAAAAAAGAAATAGAAAGAACATAGCATAACGCTTTTCCCTTACGTGACGTTTTCTACCAGTCACCTATTATCACTAGCTTCATCGATAAATATTGAGAACGTCAATTATTACATTGACAGGTGAGTAATTAGTTGTCATACCTCTAATAAAATGAAATACCTTATATCGAAATACCGATATGCATTACTTTTTTTATTATTGTAACACGGTAAAGTGACTCCTCTATACCTAAACCTAATCTAATCTAAACCTAAACAGCCCAAGCCGAGGTGTGCGCCCTTGTGTATGTTACCTAAAACCCAAATCGGTTGAGTGCCTTAAGCGCCAACTTTAGTAGTCCGGTGAAGCAGTGAAGACCCTGCCAGGTCAATAGCGTACTCAGTTCGAGGAAAAAAAAATCCTCTATACCTTATAGTAAGCAAAGTACAATCCAAAAACAATGACGACCACCGAGAGATACCCCACCCTTTTACGGTCGTCGCTGGCATGCCGCCATGCATAAATACCCCTTTAGTATAACCCCCCCCCCCCCTTGAAAGACCCCATGTTATAAGATGGAGGGAACACACGGGCGATAACAAATATAAAATACTCACTTATGAAACACTGGAGTAATTACAGTCAGGTCCGGTAAATGTGAACCGCCGGCTTTCGGGTGATTAGCGAGAAGTACATCTCCTGGCTTCAACGAGTCACCACGTACTTTCATCTGGTTGTCGACGTTGAACATTAAATACAAACATCGATATTCAAAAACAAAAAGTTCTTTATTCAATTAAGGCCCTGAGAAGACGCTTATGAACGTCAAAGCCACCACCGGTTCGAACAAACAACCCACTCATCGAGAAAAACCGTCAAGAAACCTCGATCTGGTTTATCTTTTCATGGTATCGTACTGCTATTATTGGTATTTCACTGCTATTTCTCGCAATCTTTTTTTTTATATAATATGAGACAAACGAACAGACGGGTCAATTGATGGTAAGCGATCACCACCGTCCATAGACGCTAGCAACACTAGGGGAGTCGCAAGTGTGTTGCCAGCCTGTGTTAGCGGGGAGGGAGGAGCGGGGAAAGGGGGAGGGGGAAGAGGAGAGAGGTCTACTGAAAGTTCTTTGAAACTATGCTTTATTTTATTGAAAATTAGAGTAATAAAATTACTTTGCTTTATAATGTAGTCTACATGATATAGGGACACGTCTTCACCTGATTGCTGTTTTTTTTAAGCTAGAAATGATGCAATATTGGTGAAGGAAAGAAGTAGTTGGTCATTAAAAGTTGGTTAGAGCGCTATTTCTCCGTTTTTTTTCTTTTTTTTATATTATAGGTGGCAAACGAACGGAAGGTTACCCTGATGGTGAGTGATCACCGCCGTCCATAGACACTAGCAACACCAGGGCAGTCGCAAGTGCGTTGCCAGCCAGTGTTTTGGGGGATTGGGATGGCGGATCGAAGAGGGAAGTGGGGGAGGGGAGGAAGGTGTGCATCCGGCGCTCTCACTGACCGAACGAAACGCAACAATGCAAGCACTGTTACTTCACGTCGGTTTTCTGCGAGAGGGTGGTACTACCCCGGGCGAGCCGACCCATTCATATTGAAACCAGTAACAGTTTTTTTTTTTTGCTTTTTCTAACTGACTACGCTATTGACCTAGCAAGGTCTTAACAGCTTCACCGGACTACTAAGGCGAGCGCTTAAGGCACTCAGCCGATTTTATTTTGACAACTAGCTCAAGGGTGCGCGGCACACCTCGGCTTGGGTTGTTGCCTGATACATGCAATTCGCGACCTATCTGAGCTAACCTAAGCTACGCTAGCTATTCATACATATATGAGTTGTTGAAACATATATGTGTACCAAGCATACATACCTCAACAACCCTTATATATATTCCGTATCGGATAATTTTCTAAACTATTTCAGTTTGATAAGGGAAAAATATAAAACCCTTCCACTTGCATGTGTAAGCATGTATGCGTGCACGTGTGTGGAGGTGATATGTGTAATGTTGTCTCAGTGATGTAAGATTTTGTGTTACTGTATCGCGCGACCAGTAATAGCTTAAGCATCTCAATTGGCGCAATTTTCAAGTTACGACGGTTTTGTAATAGCATCATCGTAATAGCAAAATAGACTACATATAATGGTCGTATTAAAAATAGAACGGTGTTAGTAATTACCTGATACTGGACGGTTTCCTGCATAGCTCCCAAATGCACCGGTATGTGGGGGGCGTTGGACACCAATCCACCGTCCTGCCCGAAAAGGGCGCACGAGAAGTCTAACCGCTCTCAAATTTTGTGATTTGATATGTATGATATTTGTTAAGTGTGATATTAATTTTGATTTTGTAGCCGTATCACATATATTAATAGTGAAGCCTAAACTTTGTATCCCTTTTTGAGAGAAATGCGCGAACGGATGAACGTGAAATTTGGCATAGTTAAAGTTTATATGGAGGAGAAGTGCAGAAAGCTATTTTTTTAATATAAAATGCATTACAAGTATATTACATTAATTAAAATATACATTACTCACACTAATGCTTCAATTTTACACAACATATACACACATGTAAATAAAAAAGACATTTTGACATCTGTCAATAAAGGACTTCAAAAAAGGTTGTGAAGGAGGTTGCTATGTATTATTTTACTCTTACGTTCCAATTACCCATTTTCATTCTACATTCAACAATGATATTATAACATACAACTATTATTATAATAACTGAGTAACCATGATAAAAACCTTCGATTATACATAGAAGTAAGTTGACAAAAGAACCCTAATAAAGTTCAAACTTTAAAAAATCAATGAACTATGGTCGAATGTCGACCACGCATGTGAATGAATGTGAATGTGAACACGCATCACTGCTAAAGTGCTGCGTTAATGATAAAATCTCACTTAAGAAAATCATAAAGCATAACCTCGAGTAACATTTAAGTCTTGGCTTCATTCAAATCGGTTCACTCTACCAAAACTTATTGTAATTTTAATGAGGACGCGGCGAAAGTACGAGAGAAAAGTAGACAAGTAAATGGACTTAATACATTCAGATGACTTTATTAATCACTGTATTTACATAAGATTCCACGCGGACGAAGTCGCGGGCACAGCTAGTTTACAAAAAAAATTAAAAATAATACTTATATTAATGAACTTTACCTGCCCATTTGCTCAGCTATAGACATGAAACGGTGCGAGAAAATGCTCAGCTGTATGGAATCCAAGTCTGTGGTGACCTTTTTCGCTTGACCGGATCCTACCGTGATGCGAATGTCACCGAACTTCGTTATTTCGGCTCGACAATCTAATACAAGTAATAGACATAAATCGGTTTAGTTTAAAAATAAAAAAGAAATGTAGTTATTTATTTTAAATACACATGTTTAAAATTAACACAACCGTTATGTCTCATTGCGCAACTAAATTACAATTACTGAAATCAACCTCAATCGTTATCGATAATTATATGCATTGTCGGATACCAAAATAAGAAAAAAAAATATAAGTAGGGTAAACCACGAGAGACACTCGACGGATGCACCTTCGCCTACGAGTATTATTATTCTGTGACCTAGGCTTGAGTTGCGCTGAAAAGGGTCGCCGCGGCGGGTGTACAGGAGAGAAATTCACCGCCAGGCCAGGACGAGGTGATTCGTAATTACGAGAGGAAGAGGTACTAATCGTTCGCAACAGTTATATAATTGAGGCGATCGGTAAAGACAGTTCACGGCCACCTTATTATGAGGCACGGAACGTCAGAAGCTAATTCGAAGTCGTGACTCGCGGTGAATACCACTAACGAGCTGAGATGATTTACTGCTTTATGTAATAACTTGATCGTGAGGAACTTTCCGTACGCCCAGAATGAGGGCGCCATATGTTCGTGTCCAAATCGTATTTATACTAATCGACATTTGATCTATTAATTCCTTCTAACAATAGATAATAAGTCATTAGCGCTGCACGGCGTTACTATAATAAACAAAAACAATCAACAACTCACCAGGTTCGACGAGGATTGTAGACAAGCTATCCATTATAATAGCAGGACCTGGTATGATTTGTTCAGGCACGAGTTTCTCCAATAAGTAGATTTTTGTGTCTCGGTAACCACCTTCAAAATAAACTTTAACGGCCTGTAAAAAAAAAGAAATGACCTGAGTATTTTTTTTTTAATAAATCGATAGAAGACGTACAAACATCGATGATTTCATCTCATCCCTAGATAATCGATAGCATAAGATTTACCCGTTGAGTAGGTAGTAACAATAGTATATTAATTATATGTAAGCTATGTTACTTTCTGAGTGTAATCCGATATACACGTATTCATTTGTGAATCATGCAATTTCGATTGTATGGTTCACAAATGTATATATGTATGAATAGCTTAGAATAGTTAGCTAGGACAGACGTGTCTTTTTCCAGGAAACAGCCCAAGCCGAGGTGTGCGTGCACCCTTGTGTATGTTACCGAAAACCAAAATCGGCTGAGTGCCCTAAGCGCTCGGCCTTAGTAGTCCGGTGAAGCTGTAAAGACCTTGACAGGTCAATAGCATAGTCAGTTCGAAAAAAAAAAAAATTTCTGATTGTAATGGATTATAACGCAGGGCCATGTTTAAAGATTTGACAACTTTTTTTTAAACAACTAAAACCCAAATTGTGTCTAATTTAATGTCACTTAAGACAGCAATGTCACCTCATCTCTAGAGATTTGACATATTACATCTCTAGACGATCGATAGTTTTAATTCTATATAAAAAAATCGTATTTGACATGCTATATAACTTTTAATCAACAGGGCTGCAGAAGAAAATGCGTTAAAAATTTATTAGTATATACTATAGTGGACGCTACTTTGCACTTCCGCCTGGGATTGATTAAATACTACTGAACGAGTCGAGTAAAAAAGAGTTTTTTTTTAATTCTAGCACGGTAAAATGACTGCACTGTGCCTGATGGTAAGCACAGTACAATCCAAAAACAATGGCGACCACCGAGTGACACACTATCCACCGCCGGTCGCCGCTGTCATGCCGGCCTGCGAAAAGCTGGATATGCACAGGCTGATCCCGAAACGCGACCCGCAGAAGCGAATCACTATGACGGGCTTTTTCGCCATATACATGGTGGTTGCGACCCAGTCAGGCTGTAAAACCCCACCACCCCGCTTTCGCCATTGCCTCGTTCGTTATTCAGCAGGGTGCACCACGTGCAGGTGAGGTTGGCTTGAGTGTCTCAAGTCTTAGATGTTATTCGGCACCCCTTACGCCCCAAGTAAAAAGAATCGATTATTTTCATCTTTTTTGGTTGCAGTTAGACGTAGTAGTATTCAATCAATTCCAGGCGGAAGTGCAAAGTAGCGTCACACTATTTTCACTTCTCAGAATCGGATTTGTATGGAAAAGGCTCGTCTATTTTTGGTTATCAATCCACTCCCTAGATGGCACTGTTATATAATTTTTTTGTCAAATTTGATAACAAAAGATGGTGGATGACAATTAATTTTGACATTTCAAACTGACAATTTTCAACTATTTGTTTTCATTCTCTTTGTTTACATATTTGTTACGAGAGTGCGCTCCCTTAAATTTTCTTGTCTCCCACAAACAATTTTATCTATGTCCGGATCTACTTATAAACATTGACTACTGCATATACATACTTGGATTTAGATATGCCTTACGATTAATATATTCATTACAAATAAAAATATTCAAAAACTTGTATACGATTCACGCAGTACTGCTGTATGCATACATAGCTATAAATGTACATTTATAACCAACAATGTTAGTTCGAAAGTCATATTATAGAGGCGCTGATTGGAAAGAACGAGTGCGACCTCTATTTATGTAACGTACTCTGTGAGTAGCGTCACCTATAGTATTAATGATGAATTTATACAAACTAACGCCTTCTTCAATCAAATATCTTCAATCGAGTATTAGTATATTACTAATAGACCGTAGAAGTTTAGATAGAGCGCGTACGTATGTCTTTCGTAGAGGCATCATGAAACACAAGGGATTTATAAAGAAATGTAGAAGGTAGGTTTGAAACACTGACCTTTTCCACGATCGGATCAGTTCCCTTCCCGCTAGGTGGCGCTGTATCTTGTGGGACTGTGCTTACCCCCACCCCGCGGACACGAATATCGTCAACGATGACGTCACGATCCGATAAGGTGAAACCAAACTCGTTTTTATACCTACAAATATAGGTATAGTAACACTAGGTGGCCGGCCCCGCGTTGCTGTGGCTCAATTATCACATGTTGAATTAAATAAAACATGTGCACCATAAAAAAACGGGGTGTGTAAAATATAATTCAAAATTAAAACGTGGCGCCATCTATACCATAGCTATAACAATCAGTCCTACAAATTTTTATCAACAAACTAATTTAAAGCGCCATCTGTCCGACGCTGTTGAAACTTACAATGAATAACAATAATCAACATGGACAATCATTTAATTTGTAATAAAAAATATTGAAGTCGTTAATCAAAGTATAAATTATCCTATCTCTCAAGTTGGACCGAATTAAATGTCACCGTTTCATGAAGATCGGTTCAGCAGTTTTGGAGTCCATCGTGGACAAACATCACGGCAATTGGTTTTTATATATTTGGATCTCTTACCTGTTAACAAAAGCCGTGTAAAAATCCCCATGTTTGGTTGCCGTGGGAGAATCTCCAGGGTCTGGAGACACCATGAGTGCGCAGTCTGTTCCAGCATATCTAAGATGCAAGTACGGCTCCAATACTATCTGGGAGTCTTTAATACCCTGAAACGTTAAAAAGAGATCGATAGATACAAAAAAAAATAAAGCGGTCATAAGGAAAGCTGACAGAGTGAAAACTTAATACAATAACTGTTGTTCGGTCATAAAATGGTTGGGGGTAGCCAAAAAAATTATTTTGACACATTGTTTGTCTTAGGAAAATCGGTGATGATCGGTCACTTGCTCGAAACCCGCGCTTACAGTCGGACTCGCTCACCATACTAGCGACACGGTGGCTCAGAGTATATATTTGTGCATTGTGTGTGTACGTGTTGGAAATCTGGTGCTCTCACAATCGGCAACGACGGCGGAGAAGACATTATATCAAGTAAGTGAGCGTTTTATCCCGGTTATAAAGAAAATCCTTTCGGCATATATTTTTCCAGGGGTATCTACCTCCAGCCAATTTTAAATATACAGTCCACTGCCTAGGCTCTGTACCCCGATCAGTGTGGGTGCGGTGGTTGCCACCCCAACTGTGTTCTGTTTTGAATCATTAGATTGATTATACTGTGAATTATTTCAATTTTATAATTTTATAATTGAAATTGTCATCATTAGACTGGTTTTACATCTAATGGCACTCCGAACAATAATTTCATCAGGTGACTGTTTAGACAGTAGCAATATTTATGGAGAACACTATGCACTCGATTCTCGTTCTAAATCAATTAAAAAAATAGGTGCTTAATGTCAGACTTAATTATCTTGAAAAATACAAAGATTATATACAATTCTCTGTGCGTCTATGTTAAAGCATAGTTGTCATTTGGATGATTTCACTTGCACTTGGGAGTGAACGTGGGAATGTCAGGAACAAAAGAGGATTTATTGTCAGTTTTATTATCGAAAGTTATTAACACCGGGTCGCCAACTGTAGCTCTTGGCACCGGTCATTGCACTTATTTTATTTACATGTTTGTAGCTACACTTTTGAAAGTCTTAGAACAAACTTTAACCTAGATTTGCTTGGTTGTTTATTTGTATTTCTTTTGATATTATTATTTTATATGTTAAGTGTGACCATGATTTGTCATATCCTAGAATACTGCGAGTGTCTAAACTTTCACCTTGTATACATTTTTATACAATCTATAATTAATACTTTTTTTTTTTAATCTCAATAGGAGGCATACGAACGGGTGGTTCACCTGATGGTAAGTGATCACCACTGTCCATAGACACTAGCAACACCAGGGGAGTTGCAAGTGCGTTGCCAGCCTGTGTTTGGGAGTAAGGGCGAGAGGAGAGGGGAAGGGAGGGAGGTGGGCCTCCGTCGCCCTCACTGACCCAACGAAACGCAACAATGCAAGCACTGTTACTTCACGTCGGTTTTCTATCAGATCATACGATACGATCGTGCTGCACAATCTTGATACGAAATATCAATATTAGACGTACACAGGCCCCTATACTAAGCATTGGTAGCGTGACACAAGCCGCGCGAGTGCAAAATGATCGGTCACGCTTACTAGCACTAACTACTCGAAATTATAACTTTAACTCATTCCACAATTCTAAAAGAATAGGCAGTACCCTTTGTATAAAACAGAACTGACGTCACAAGGGAATAATACCTGAGAACGCAATTTGTCTCTACAGACAGCGCCAAGAACGTCCAACTGCATGTCCAGCTGTGGGAAGTTTCCCGGATTGTAGACGCAGGCGCAAGGCTGCTGGGACTCGTGCACTATATGCGCCAACGCCATGCCATACGCCGACAGTATACCTTGTCAAAATGAACGAACGAACGAGGTAAAGAAGGAACGAATGAATGAACGGACATCAAGTTGGCACCCTTACATCGGGCTGCGGGCAAACAAATATCAGAGCAAAGTAAGTAATACACTTTATAGTATAAAATTGTTAATTACGTGTATAGTGGTATCGAACAATGATATCATCACTAAAATGGTGTAGATACGTCATAAACGCTTAGACAGCGCTTTGTTAAAACTTGGCTAGTTAGAGTTTTTTTATCGGCTACCCCGTCAATTCGCCCGTATCTAAGCAATATATATCTATTTCTCTTGCACCGCCAATATTGAGAATATGCCGTCTTACTTCGACATTTTATCTAAGACAGCGTACTTTACGTACGTGTGCGTTATCGTGCCATTTGTTCTGTCAATTTTTTTATATAATAGTAAGCAAACGAACTAGTGACCTAATGTTAAATTATTACCACCGTCCATAGACACTAGCAACGCCAGGGGAGTCGCAAGTGCGTTGCGGAGTTGAGGAGCGAGGGGAGAGGGGAGAGGGGAGGTGGGCCTCCGGCGCTCTTACTAACCGAACGAAACGCAACAATGTAAGCACTGTTACTTCACGTCGGTGTTTCTGTAAGTCGGGTGGTAGTACCGCGGGCGAGCCAAGCTATTCATGCTGATACCAGAAATAGCTTCAGCGTGCTTCTACCACTAACAAAATATCAAGTAAGTAACGTATCTACAGCCTTTTAGTTATTATAACATTGTGTCAAAAAAAAAATTGTCCTTTATCCAATTTAGGCTCTGAGAAGACGCTTATGAACGTCAAAGCTACCACCGGTTCGGAAAACAACCCAGTCATCGAGAAGAATCAGCAAGAAACTCGATCTGGTTTATCTTTTCATGTTATATATTTTTACAAAACATAAATATTTACATGTGTTATTAGTGGATGTACAGAGAGGGGCGTCATTTCCAGACGTCACAATCGTTCAAATATTGATCCACCCTATAATAGCCTTTAGATATTAAAACCCGCTCGACATGGTTCTTAAACTCACTATCCGGCAAATCGGTAATGTGTTTTGGGACTTTGTTATAAAACCTAACACTGTTACCTAAAAAACTGTTTTTGGACTTAGTGAGCCTGAAGCATGGAATGACCAATTTGTTGCTGTTTCTAGTATTTAAATTATGCTGGTCTTTTACCAAATCCAGCATAGCGAAGTTTTTGCGGGTATACATTAAATTATCTATACTAATATTATAAATGAGCTATATAACACTGAAAGAATTTTCCAAATCGGACCAGTAGTTCCTGAGATTACTCGTTACAACGTCACAAACTCACAAATTCACAAACTCTACCTCTTTATAATATTACAATATATTATAAATTATATTATAATTGTGTACACGTGTATTTAGAGTGTGGTCGTTGGATGTGAAACTCACCGGCGTATTTGTGTATGAGGACTGTGGATATGCCTAAGTGCCTAGCGACAGCGCACGCGTGCTGTCCCCCCGCGCCCCCGAAACATGCGAGCGCGTGCTGCGACGCGTCGTGCCCACGGGCTGTCGTTAACGCCCTCAAATACAAAATAGGGTAGGTGACAACACAAATAATGGGAGCTTTTTTAAATATTATAAAACAAAACCCTCTGCCACGTCTGTCTGTCTGTCTGTTCGCGATAAACGCAAATACTACTGAACGGATTTCCATGCGGCTTTCGCCAGTAGATAAAGCGATTCACGAGGAAGGTTTAGGTATATAATTTGTCAAGGTATTTTATTATCAGGGCGAGGTAACGTCCGTCGGGTCCGCTAGTTTATTCATAAATAGCCGAGAACACCTTAGAAAGTGCTAACAAGACAGCCACCATCTTGTTAGTTCATTGTAATAACATTACCTACTCGACAATGGCAGTAAAAATCTACTAGAAGATTGATTGCCAAGAAAAAAAAAATCTCCAAAATGTTTACATGATTAATATTTACAAAATTAAAATGTTACTGAGCACGCCAATTTAAGCTCACGTCTTAAATAACTTACACAATAACTTAAAGCAATTATTTGAAATAAGTATTTGTGTACTTGACCAAGGTTCAACTAAAATGGTTGACTCACAAACTGATACACCACGGTCCTTGAAGTTGTACGTACTCTTATACGTAACTTAGTGGTCACTTAACATAAGGTAGATTACATGCCTGTTTGCTTATTTCATACATTAAAAAAACTGCACAGACCACAAAAATGCTAAACCAACATGACTTCGTCAATATATCTAGAAACAAATACATATAACGCCTTACCGTATAGGTCGACACATGGCTTCATTGGCCACATTGATAAAGCCCATGGCTACTTCTTCCATCGTCATCTGCAAAAAAACAAAACATTGATTAATTAGTAATGTTGCGAATATATTGTGGTGGTCGTAAATCACCTCTATCCGCAATATTTGTGTGATGTGTTCTATAAACACAAGTTCTTTCTTCTGATCGTAGTACTCAGTATCTGGCTCCCGAACAACCAAAAAATATTGTGTATATATATGAGGCATATAGAATCAAACACAGCTAAGTGCCACAAGTTCTAAAAACGAACTGAGTATGGAGCCGTCTAGTCTTATTGGTTGCAAATCACCATTTAATTCCTACAAGAAATAAAATGCAGCTAAAGCTTTTAATTTTTGTTTTAAAATTGATTTTGGGATCAAATACATTTAAGTACAACCAAGTCATCAAATAAGAAGTAAAGTAAGAATAAAATATAGTTAAGGAATTATCGCATTTTTTAATTTCTTGAACTGCTCTTTTAGAGCTGATGGCCATAGGCAGGCAAAATCAATAGCCTATGCCACTCCCTAAAATTGAAACTTTGAATATAAGTAAAACTCCAATTCTGAGAATAGATAAACATTTTTTTCGTTTCCTGCAAATTTGGTCTGTATGCACTTAGCTGTTTTTGATTTTATATGCCTCATATATTGATACAGCCACTCAAACTGTATTTGTTCTTATTAGACTTTGTCGTGTCAATATTCCGATTAAACCCTATCTATCAGTCACTCGGTGACCGTTCCGATCAGAGTCTATGATATTACTGTTCGTTAATAAATTTGTATCGTATCTGTCCGTAACAAATAACATGAAATATTTAATTCTATACATTATCCAATGTATTAAGTTAAAAAAACTATTACAATATAATTAAGTATTAAAATTCTCACGTATCACTGTTATTTTTCAAGTGAAATGAAAAATAATAAGTCACGTGATAATCATAGATTTGTATCGCGGCTATTTTTCGGTTATTTAAAAATAATCGGTCATGTGAAATGTGAATTTATTAGTGTGGTATGATTATGAAACTAAAACTATTGTAGGTGGTAGAGCCACACTGTATTTATTATTAGTTTCAGCATGAATGTGCCGGCTCGCCGGAGTGTACCACCCTCTCATAGAACACCGACGTGAAGTAACAGTGCTTGCATTTTTGCATTTCGTTCGGTCAATGTGAGCGCCGGATAACCCACTTCCCCTCCCTTCCCCCTCCCCTTACTCCCCTCACCCCCAAGACAGGTTAGCAACGCACTCGCGACTCCCCTGTTGTTGCAAGTGTCTATGGACGGTGGTGATCACTTAACATCAGGTGACCAACATGATATAACAAAAAATTAGTCCATTTGCTTACCTACTTGTCTCTCATACTTAAGTCGCGGCGCCATTAAAATTACAATAACTTTTGATAAGAGTGGACCGATTTTAATGAAACAAAGACTTAAGTTACTCCCGACGATATGCTTAATGATTTTCTTATATGAGGTTTTATTGTGAACCCAGTACATTAGCAGTGATGAGTGTACATACAAACAGACAGACAGACAGACAGACAGACATTTCTAAAAATGATTGAAATGTATTCTATTACTTATTCCTAGACACCGGCAACATTTTTTTGCACTAAAATCGAAAAAGTACGGACACGTTAGATTTTTTTTATAATATATCATAGGAGGCACACGAACAGATGGGTCACCTTATGTTAAGTGATCACCACCGTCCATAGACACTTGCAACATGAGGAGAGTTGCAAGTGCGTTGCCAGCCTGTGTTGGGGAGGGGGGAGAGGAAGGGAAGACGGAAGGGGAAGGGGAAGGGGAAGGTAGGTGGGTCTCCGGCGTTCTCACTGACTGTACGAAACGCAACAATGCAAGCACTGTTACTTCACGTCGGTGTTTCTGTGGGTCGGGTGGTAGTACCCCGGGCGAGCCGACCCATTCGTGCTGAAACCAGTATTAGCTTCAGTGTGGCTCTACCATCTACAAAAATTTACATTGATATTATATGTATAGAAGATTAATTTCAAACTTCTAGAAAAATAATTAAAAAAAAAAAAATAACTACTCGGTGTTATATACAATAATAGACGTGTGTATGTATCCTGCTAATGATAATTATCATTGCTGCTATTTATCACAGGTGATAAATAACAATCAGCTATATTTCTGAATTAAAAACTGTTATCCTATTATATTATAGAGTTGCCGAAACCGATCGACAAGTTCTTGGAAATACGAGGCATTTTCTTAAAACTAACCAGCAGTAAAACCCTCGTTGTACGTAGTGCAAGTAATAACATTTTTCAAAAGTGTCATAATAATACATGCTAGAAAAACATATAAAGAAGAATGAAGAAAAACATGCCTCTTAAATTCACATACCTCTTTCCCACAATCTTTTTTCAAGAACGTATTTATTTCGTCGGTCATCTTCTTAAACTCTGCTATGGTAGCCTCACGGTCAAGAGGCTCGTCTTCGTTTGGTCCAAATATTTTCGGAAAATATTCAGGCAATAGCCGTCCTGAAAATTTTGATGTAATAATCCATATAAAGACACGAAAACAATGCCTGATCATGATAGAAAGTTCATAGGAATAATAGCATATGACGAGGGAATGACGTGGCATAAGTATTTGCCACTGCTAACTTGGTCTACTTCGCTCACTTCCATAGCTTAATTGCATATGGTATTTTGTTGTGGGGAACAGCAGCTGAAGAGGACACCATATTTCTATTACAAAAACGGGCAATTCGAGCAATTTATAGTATGGAACCTCGCGAATTATTAAAAACAGAGTTTCAGGAAAACGGTATTAACACTGCCCTCCCAGTACATTCTTGATAATCTACTGTATATCCGCAAAAGCTCAGATAAGCTGGAATTAATAAAATACCGACATCATTCGAATACAGAATGGGGTGTAAGGGGAGTCAAATCCAACCTCACCTGCACGCGGTGCACCTTGCTGAATAACGAACGAGGCAATGGCGAAAGCGGGGTGGTAGGGTTTTACAGCCTGACTGGGTCGCAACCACCATGTATATGGCGAAAAAGCCCGTCATAGTGATTCGCTTCTGTGGGTCGCGTTTCGAGATCAGCCTGTGCATATCCAGCTCTTCGCAGGCCGGCATGACGGCGGCGACCGGCGATGGATAGTGTGTCACTCGGTGGTCGCCATTGTTTTTGGATTGTACTGTGTTTACCATCAGGCACAGTGCAGTAATTTTGCCAAGCTACTATAAGAAAAAAGAATATTAGAAAACCAATAATAACAAATTGGGTCATTCCATGTTTCAGGCTCAAGAACAGTATCAGTTTTTTTAGGCAATAGTATTAGATTTGATAACAAAGTCCCAAAGCACATTACCGATTTGCCGGATAGTGAGTTTAAGAACCATGTCAAACGGGTTTTAATGTCTATTATAGGATGGATCAATACGTAAACGATGGGGGCGTCTGGAAATGACGTCCATCTCTGTGGATCCGGCAAAAACGAATGTAACTATCTGTATTTGTAAAAAAAAAAGTATCATGAAAAGATAAACCAGAGCGAGTTTTTTGCCAATTCTTTTTAATGCGTGAGTTGTTAATTGAATATAATGTTTTTGATGTTAATTCCCGGATTCGGTTAGAATACATCAAGCAATCAATGAACCGACTGACGGTCAGATAAAGGACAGTGAAAGGGTAGAGAGTCTGGACACTTTTTCAAGATAAAAAGGAAGATCAGTATTCGGTGCACGTGTACCTAATAGCAAGTTTGCGTCAGTAACAGCCAATGGTCCTCCCTTTCTGTAGCAAGCGGGTCCGGGCTCGGCCCCAGCGGACTCTGGGCCCGCCACAAACAAACCTGACCGGAAGAACAGCATGGACCCTCCACCGGCCGCGACCGTGTTTATATCTGTGAAATATTATCTATATTTTAGTTTTACACGTGTTTTCCTCCGCAATAATTTGCATCTTACTAATAGAGTTCAATCGAAGATAGATTATATTGCTTTCGTTACTATCTTTTCAGTTTCCTTTTTAAGATCTCTGTTATTTTTTTATTTCAATTTTTAATTATGGATTCCCGCAAAGTAACGCCTTCATCAATCAAATATGCTATATATAAGATATTTCTATTTTATATCAATGTATTTGAATAACCTATAAGTGTACACAATTATAACGTCATTAGTTATAACGTCAAAGTAATATGGTTAAAGAGCTAGTCATGTGGACCCTCCATTTACCACTTGGTGATGGAATTTAAATACAATTATTTTCTTATATTCACTAGAAATAATAAAACCATGAAACAGTTTTTTTAATTTTTTTTTTTACAAAGAAAATTTAAATTGACTTAAAAAAAATATCAACCACAACCTTTCGAGATATTTTAATGAAACTTTCAAGATTTATTGTTCAATATTCCTACATTTAAACAACATACAAAAATAATATTATTTATTTATTTATTATAATCATTATATCGACATAACAACATATTTAAAATCCCGTTTGTAAACTTAAAAGTTGGTTAATCTATACTTCTATACTAATATTATAAAGAGGTAAATTTGTGAGTTTGTAAATTTGTGGCGTTGTCTAAGGGTAATCTCAGGAACTAATTGGTCCGATTAAAAAAATATTTCAGTATTATATAGCTTATTTATCGAGGAAAAGTGATATATCTTAGGTGGTAGACCCACGCTGAAGCTATTACTGTTTCAGCATGAATGGGTCGGCTCGCCCGGGGTACTACCACCCGCCCTCTCGCAGAAAACCAACGTGAAGAAGTATCAGTGCTTGCATTGTTGCGTTTCGTTCGGTCAGTGAGAGCGCCGCAGGCACTCCCCCTCCCGCAAACAGGCTGGCAACGCACTTGCGACTCCCCTGGTGTTGCAAGTGTCTATGGACGATGGGGGTCACTTACATCATAAAAAAAAACAACCAAAGCGCTATCTCGAAGATATTTCAATGAAACTTTCAGGACTTATTGTTTGATATTCATATTTTTATATAATATATTCAAAAATAATATTATTTATTTTTTATAATATTACTAGCCCCTGCCCGCGACTTCATTCGCGTGGAACAGTTACTTTGGGCTAACGCTAACACGCAGCGGAAGCACTCCAAAGGAAAAAACTCCGAATTTGTAATATTCTTCATTTTTACTCCGCTCCTTTTGGTCTTAGCGTGATGATTTTTTTTTATATCATAGGAGGCAAACGAACAGATGGGTCACTTGGTGTTGAGTGATCACCGCCGTCCATAGGCGCGAGCAACACCAGAGGAGTCGCAAGTGGTTGTGTTTGGGGGGAGTATGTGGAGGGGACTCTCACTGACCTATCGAAACGCAACTGTGCAGGCACAATTACTTGGCGTGGGTGTTTCTGTGGGTCGGGTGGTAGTACCCAGGACGAGCCGACCCATTCATGCTGAACCCAGTAATAGCTTCAGCGTGGTTCTAAACTAACCCAGTTCGAATGTAACAATGAATAAGGAGTAGCATGTAGCAGTAATAGATAACAGTCTAAACAGAACTAAACTAAAATACTCTAAGAATGTCCACGTAATTTATTTAACGTATTTAAAAAAGAATGAGATTGCAATGAGATTGCAATGAGCACTTAAATACATCGATAGACCTTTTTGAATTTGAATAAAGCATGAAATTACCTAACTGCGGTGCCTGTATTGTCACTCCAGCAGTGGTCGCCTCATGGACATGCTCCAAGGCACCAGCGTAACGTGACACGTCCGTGGAAGTACCACCCATGTCGAAACCTGACAAATGTAAAATGAAACATGTATCACTAAGAGTGAGTTACATGTTAATCCAAAAAAAAAAATATCGAAAAGCGTTACCTATAACTGGTAAGCCTGTTTCTTTCTGATACGATGTCATCGCGTATCCAACAACCCCGCCAGCTGGACCTGATAGTATTGCACGAGATCCGTTGAACCTGTAAAGTTGTTTTACTTATCTCCATTGCCAACACTATAATTACTTACTTGCCTCCACCTTACACGAAAAATTTGACAAACATTTGGCACAAAATAATTACTTACTTGCCTTACACGAAAAGTTTGACAAACATTTGGCACAAACTTCATAGGTGTTATTACAAAAAAGTTAAAAACGTATTGAACTCTGTCTTTAAAAAGGTGTAATACTAAATGCACCGCGGTCGCTGAATGATCGCCATCTTGCTTTTTTGTCTCGCTTCGGTTACGATAGGTAAGATCCGTGAAAAAGGACAACGCGAACTTACCTCGGGCGAGCGCGCTGCGTTTATTAGGAAACTATTTTAAACCAAGTATTTAATACTTCCAGCTCAGAACTCAGCCAGTTAGCTAGCTTCAGCTACTTCGGAACAGTCTCAATATCTTAGGCATAGATATTCGCAGCGACCTCAATCCCAGGGATTATATACAGAGCGTGATCTCCACTGCATCTCGGAGACTCGGAATCCTGAACAGGGTGCGACGGTTTTTCACGCCTGAACAGCTATATCTTCTTTATAAGGCACAAGTTCGGCCTTGCGTGGAATACTGCTCGCATCTCTGGGACGGTTCGGCAAAGTACCTCATGGATACCCTGGACAGGTTGCAGAGACGGACTGTCCGCATTGTTAATGATGCAGACATTACAGAGTTCATAGAGCCGCTTCAGTTGCGCAGAGATATTGCCTCACTGAGCGTGTTCTACCGTCTGTATCATAGCGAGTGTTCTGAAGAGTTATTCAACTTGATCCCTTCCTCTCCTTTTCATTACCGCACCACACGTGCTGGTCTTCGGAGCCACAGTTTTACGGTAAATCCTATCTGGGCACGAACTAAAAAGTTCGCAACATCTTATCTTTGCCGTACTGTGAAGCTGTGGAACAATCTCCCGGCCAGTGTGTTTCCTTCTTCCTATGACATGGGGTCCTTCAAGCGCAACGTGAAGAGATACTTACGCAGGCCGGCATGACAGTGGCGACCGGCGATGGATAGTATGTCTCTCGGTGGTCGCCATTGTTTTTGGATTGTACTGTGCTTACCATCGCCTGATGATACAGTACAGTCACTTTGCCGAGCAAATAAAAATAAAATAAACGATAAAAAAAAAACGTATTTAACTTTTTTGTAATAACACGGCATATCTTTAGCTTTTCACCTATTTTAACTTTGATCAGGTTTTGAGTTAAGCCCTTATGCAAATGATCCAAGTTGGATTCCAATTTTTAATTAGTTATAAGGTATTATAAAATTAAAACATTTCATTGACTGTATATAGTTGTTTAAAATAAATGTAAAACTGTTCATTTTTTTTTTGTTTAAGACAATGATCGTCTATTTATTTATTATCATTATTTTAAAGAGGTACTATGTAGGTCTTGCCTCCATGCCTAGTACAGTACTATGGCGTTTAAAAATTGCAGGACTTTTTTTGTTGCATGTAGGCTTCAGTGGATCGCATTCACACAACCGATATCTTGGAGTTTCATCCACACTGTAACAAAATCTGTACTCTTTCATTCTACAAATGTGTCTTTAGACGACAGTAGCTAATGCTCTCATCAAACGCTGTACTTGATTCCTATTGAGTATCAGGGCCTCTCCAGCACTACGCGCGTATAATAAGCCCTGATAAGTTCTTTGTAATGTTTTTCACCTGGTAAGTTACGCCAAAACCTCTGGGCTTTATTCAATTTACGTAATATTTGATTGAGTTAAAAAGGTTATTTAAGCTACATGATACCTATTGCTTCTACATCTGACAATATAATTTTATTACTCAAGATTTAAGAAAAACAAACAAAGGAAACTCATTTACAATTCCATAGGTGTTAACCCGCCATCAGACTGCATGAAGAGGACATTAGCACCACGTAGTCCATCCGTAAAACCCTCAGCAAAACTCCTAACGTACTCCCTGATGTGTGGAGTGAGGTATGCGTCTGCTGAGGCCGTGAAACCTCGCGGCACCATCCGCACCATAGACGTAACGGCATGGGATAGAGAAACTTGCTTAAAACCTGCAATTTTGTTAAATTTTCCTACGAGTTCTTCGTTGAATAGTCTGTCATGTACTGACTTTTATATTTTTTATCATAATATTCTCTCATTTGACTCTATATTTTGTAATATTGGTGGCATAGTTCGGTTGTTGTAAAATTGATGGAGAATAATACTACGGAGCATGAATTCTGAGATGCCACAAAAACTCCCAGGAAAGTTCTAACCAGCGATTCACCATCTTGTTAGAATATTGAAATGATCACAAGACACTTGTAACATTTACCTTCTCAATAATGTCAGTAATAATGTAGAAGAGTGTATATCAAAAATGAAATTAAATATAAAAATGTCCTACACATCGAAAGTCACAACAAGCTAAAATACTTTCATATGTTTCAGCATTTCATAACGATATGACTTGATGTTAAACGTTGATGTGATTCAAGATGGCAAACACGCTTAACTTAAAAAGGCTGCCAGTTGATAAGTGGGCTTAGAAAAAAACCCTATCACATTGCTATGGTATCACAACGATTTTTTCCTTTACTGAAAGCTCCGACGCGTTTACAAGGATTTGAACCTACGTCAATTGACGCGGTATCCGAACAGGCTAACCACTGAACCATCATCGCATCAACCAAGCAAGCACTTAAAATACTCCTACTTTCTTTGTTATCTATTTGCTTTTGTTCAAAGGTTTTTATAAAGTCCTGCTAACTCCATATCTTATTGGTAACATTAATACATTGATATCATAAACCTTTTGTTAAATCTCTCTTATAAAATCACCTTTCACGTTATGTCACATTTTAACGTATTATAACGTAAATTGTAACGTATAATGTATTTGAAATATATATATATATATATATGTTAAAAAGATGTACCCAATCGAGTTTCTTGCCGGTTCTTCTCGGTGACTGGGTTGTTTTCCGAACCGGTGGTAGTTTTGACGTTCATAAACGCCTTATTAGGGCCTAAACTGAATAAAGTATATTTGATTTGATTTGAAAACAACTTTTAAAACTCAAACTTGTAATTACAACAAGTTAGCGAGTGACATGTAGGTAATAATTTTAGTTTAGGTACCAAAGGCACGATTTTTAATACCGGTCTTGTTAAATACCGCACCTAAGTGAAAAAAAATAAAATTATAAGTAAATACACTTATAGTGTATTCCGACAGCATCACTATGGAGTCCAACCCTCTAGGCTTAGCTTATTGACATTTCCGGCCACAGCTGAGATTATCGTCAAACACGAACAAGAACGTTCTCGAATTAAAAATACAGATACTACACGTCTTCTTGGGAAAACTGAACTGATACCTTGTTACAGGTATGCAAATATAATAAAAGTGCATAATAAATAATAATAATAAATTCAGCCCGTAAGAGACCCACTATATAATACATAAAAGTGCATAGCAAGCAAGTAAATATATTTAAGTCATTTCCGTGCTCAATCTAGAAATAGACATTCGTTAACTCATCAAAATTGTCTAGGACTATTAGGTACAATTACTACTATTAGGTAATATATATTTTAAATATATATTGCAAATTTAAAATACAATATCTGACAATTATATTACTTCTTAGTACTTACCTAAACTTTCAGCAATCTTTCCAATTCTGACCTCATGATCGTGGTACGTATAACTGTGCGCCAATACAACTGCAATACTCTGAATTCCTTTATCCAGTAACTTCTTTAAATCTCTTCTAACTGCCATATCATCCACGTCCTTAATTACAAGCATTTTTTCACCAGTACTTCCGAGCACTTCCTTCCAACTTTTGTCTTTTTTCATTTGGCATCTATCTTCTAAAGCTGGAATAATCCTGCAGTCTACTTCTACCACTTCTTGATACAGAACACCTGGTCTTTTTATTTCCTGCAATGCATCACAATCAATAAACCAAATGTAAGAAGGATAAAGTATACATATTGTGTACGCATTCGCGGCCGGTCGGTAGCCTTATATAAAAATGTATCTTTATTTATTCCATAGACGTTCCTATTCCATTTACGTGATAAATATTTTAGAAGTTATGGTTCACATTTCCTAAACATTAGCGCAACCATTTTTACAAAAAGTGGCATGTAGACTCCTTTATTTCATGACTAGCCGACCCGTGCCCACTTCGTTGGGCGGTAATACGTAAGCGTGGAATGGTTATTTTAACTATAACGCAGAGGAAGCCCTGAAAAGAAAAAAAATACCCCGATTTTGCAACATTCTTCATTGCTGCTCCACTCCTATATGTCTTAGCGTGATATATAGCCTATAACCTTCCCTGATAAATGAGCTATATAACACTGAAAGAATTTTCCAAATCGGACCAGTAGTTCCTGAGATTACCCCTTACAACCTCACAAACTCTACCTCTTTATAATATTAGTATAGATTATAGATAATATAATTAGTTAATAGCTTCTGCCCGTGACTTCGTACGCGTGGAACGGCTATTTTGCGTTAAGACGCAGCGGAAGCTATGAAAAGGAAAAAATAGCCCGATTTTGCAACATTCTTCATTGCTGCTCCGCTCCAGTGTGTCTTATCGTGATGATATATAGCCTATTACCTTCCCTGATAAATGAGCTATATAACACTGAAAGAATTTTCCAAATCGGACCAGTAGTTCCTGAGATTACCCCTTACAACGTCACAAACTCACAAACTCTACCTCTTTATAATATTAGTATAGATTAAAAGCTATGGTTTTATTAATTAACTGTCATCGAAATAGATCGAATAATACAATATATCATCAAAATATTAATTCGTAATTCATTATTTCCATATTATAATGAAGTAGTAAGCTCAAAATAATAAGACATCAATAACTCTAAATCCAGACTATTTTTGAATCCTAACCATTTAGAAAAACCTTATTATGTTGTCCAAATTGCCTGAAGTAGCTATTTTTAAGTTATACATAATTTACCATACTTACCAGATGAAATATATTTGGCCTCGCCTGGTTTCCTATATACAGTAAATCCTTAAACCCTTTATTTATAATTAGCGCCATTTTTGCCCCCTTCCTTTCCAGTAAGGCATTGGTTGCCACCGTTGTTCCCATTCGTATAGAAGTTATAAGGGAAGAATCCACTTTACCGTCCTTATCTAACGCGTTTCCAGTCTCCTAAAATTATTATTTTTTTCTATTAATTAATAGAACACTTGTATCACATTGAAGCGAAATTACCACCTGAGATACTTTATATAACGTAAGCCTGAATCTGCCAGAATGTAGCTAGTTAACTAATAGCTGAATGAATGGTGCGGACCGAGAGACCGCAGATAAGAAGAAAAAAAAAACTAATAGCTAGTATGTTTTGTTTACTGAAACGTTGGTTATGTTAGTAGACATATGTTAGTAGATATATCTTTCGAACTCTCTAGAAACAAGTGTTCTGAGGTTATATTATACTTATTATCAGGAATAATGACATCAATGATTTAGGTAAAAATGTACAAAATCTGAGCAGAAATGATGAACTTTATACAGTTGATTCGCCTTGTAGCATCATCACTTAAGAATATGATAACACACCAGTTTGTGAATAAAAAATTTCATTTATGATATGTAGTAAAGATTGAGAATGCACTCAACCTGGTGTTAAATGGGCACTGCAGGCTACAGATACTAAACCAATCATTGCAAAACCAAAGTTGTAACTGAAACAAATCATGAACAGATTGCCATTCTAGAGGACTAAGTTGGAACAACTTATGCGCTAGTGTATATTGTCAACACCACTCTCTAGGCTAGAACTCAGAATTGCAGGCACTGCTACTTTGCGACAGAAATAGATGTAGCAGTGGTACTCTTGCAGTCAAATTTTGCCATGCGTCTAATACTTCAATTTAACGAAAGACAGATAAAGGCAGCTAAGTTTAGTTTCCCAAACAAAAAATACCTCTTGTATTATCCTTCTGATCGCTTCTCTGGGAGCATCCTCATAGTTCTGAGGGTCTACTGAGAGAAGCTTCATTACTCGCACCTTGTTACTTGGACAGCGAGCATACACATCAGTAAATGTACCTCCTCGGTCAATTGCAAACTGGAACCCTTCGGTAGACATGGTGTTATCTGAAAATATTACTACTGTTATATATTTTGAAATATTCAATAAATATAGGACATTTCTTAAAAAGCTACTTTTATTGGAATACATTTTTTAAATTTATTTTACTCGAAAGTATAACAAATGGATTTCTAGTTTTTGTCAGCCTGTCAGTTTTATAATATAATATTTTAATTAGCATGATATTTAGTTATTTAGGCTTTTTATTTTTTGATAATAATTATACACAAATAACCATCTAGGTGAACAATTTGGTAGAGTCTAGAAATAAAGTTCTTAGTATTTCATGGATTCACTGTGTGGTTGCTGAGTTCAATGTGTTGCAGGGTATGGAGCCAGTACAGTACTTGGTACTTGTGACTCGAGTGTAATTTTATAGAATCTCCACTGACACTTGTCTGTGCTGCTCACATTCGTCTACCTGTCTTGCCAAATTTGGCAAAATCGTAATAAAGCCTCCTTGTATAATATATTCTCTCAAATAGGGCTTATGGTAGGTTTTGAGATATCAAATATTTTATTACTTCATGCAGAATTTCAATCAGAGTATCAGTTACAGTTCTATTACCTATAAAATGGCTATACAATACATGTTTTATTTACTATCATAAAAATACTGAAATGTATATTTGTAAACAAAAGTTACTACATATTATCACGAAGGTGATAAAACATTCAATCTATTTAGCTTTCTTGAAACATCCGAATAATTAATCTTCAATTCTAGTTTTAATTCTAAAGCATTAAAGACAAAATTTCAATGAAACTTCACTAGAGAATTGTCCTTCTGTAGTACAACACACTTATTTTTAGATATAAAAAAATGCCATTACACAATAGTATAGTTATATGCTGTCACTACAATATAATATACAATGTTCTGAATAGAAGTCATTACAAAAATCTATTAGAGCTGTCTATCAGGATGGCATCCTTACATGCTGAATTATTTCAGTGTATTGTACTGTATAGGGCAGACTAATTTAATATTCTTATAACACTAAATTTTCGTACTGCTCATGCAGAAAGTATGTCTGTCTAAATAGGTATATATTACACTTGTATATATACACTTATGTTAATTTTACTGTCAATTAATTACACATATGACGCATGGAAGGTGGTAGAGCCACGCTGAAGCTATTACTGGTTTCAGCATGAATGGGTCGGCTCGCCCGGGGTAGTACCACCCTCTCGCAGAAAATCGACGTGAAGTAGCAGTGCTTGCATTGTTGCGTTTAGCTCAGTCAGTGATAGCGCCGGAAGCCCATCTCCCGTCCCTCTCTTTTCTCCCCACTCCACCAACCCTTCCCCCGAAACACAGGCTGGCAACGCATTTGCGACTCCTCTGGTGTTGCTAGTGTCTATGGGCGGCGGTGATCACTTAACATCAGGTGACCGGAGTGTTCGTTTACCTCCTATGATAAAAAAATATATATAAGGAATGCTAATTTTCATTTTAATAATGAAAATTAATAAAGACTCAATAATTATGTATACCAATATACCTTTTTACTGAATCTAAAATAAGGTTTTTAAGGTTTAAGTACTTATTATACACTTTACCCATAACAAAACGAAGAATACATACTTTATTCATTCTGCTTCTTATCACTGTACACACAAAAAATAAAGATAGAGTTGCTATTAAATGTTTTCATCGCCATTTTTATATTTTCTACTGTATAAAGATAATAAGGTATAGGCAATATCTATACCTAATTTTAGTACTGATTTCTTTGATTATATGTATTATAATTTAAATGGTGCCTGGGTGTTGAGCATAAAAAATCACAAATATAACATTTATCTAGATAAACTTGGGAAGTAAAATATTACCTAAAGGAGCAGGCCCGGTGAACATTGCGCCTCTCTGATAAAAAAACCTTGACAAATTATATACCTAAACCTTCCTCATGAATCATTTTATCTTCTGGTAAAAACTGCATAAAAATCAATTCAGTCATTTTTGAATTTATTGCGAACAGACAGACAGAAGTGGCAGAGGCCTTTGTTTTATAATTTGCTAAGTAAAAAATTAAGTAATTGTCAACTATATGTATTGCCTATTTAGTACCATTAGATAGATATTTTTTTTATATAGTCTTAGCTTTTAAAGTTTACATTTTACTACAATTCATTTTAAATAATTAAAAATAAATTGTTTACCAATAGGTCATTAGCACTTGTAGGGTTTGACAAAACATGTGGTAATTAATTACAACAAACCACAGCTCTATATATAATTCCTTCATTCAAGGTCAAAGTGTTTTTTACCAGGTTTTTCTTTAATATTTTTTTCAGTTATTTATATTTTTATTTCTAGACATATGTATTATGTTTTTAAATGAATAAATATGGTCATTGTAATAATGTACAATAAGATACTCTACTGTAATAGAACATCTACAGAACTATATCAAATGAAGGTCATTTAGATAACAAGTAGAATTCTTAAGTACACATGAAGCAATGTTCCTGATATATATATATATGTGAAATTGTCCATTATTTTGTTATGGAGATTATTGTTTGAAAATTATTATAAACGAAAGGAATCTATGATAATTAAACTCGTGCTTAATTTTCTATATCCTATGCACAGATACATCTCTGTATTAGTCAACGGAAAGTTAAGGACAAACCAGTCCATCATAACCATTATAATAGAGGTACCACCAAAACTAAATAATATTGTATTAATTTCAATATTGTAAAGAAGGTAAGGTAAGGTTAATATGGTATAAAAATTTCTTTACATATATTTATGTGCCATTTCAATTTACTTTTTAATTATTTAATAATAGCAATAAAGAATGTTATAAAGTAAATTTACTAGGAATATATTTTTAGAAAACTAAAAATGGTTCTTTCAGCAATAGGTATGTTATTCGCTAAATATTATAACAAGAAAGCACTTAATATTTGACCTACTATGCATATACTCATATTCTGTCCTCTAATTTCAAATAATTCTTCAGTTATGTATATAAAGTTATGAATATTTCATGTTTATTAATATTTGAATTCGTTACATTTCAATACTAATCTATAACGGGATATATTATGACAAAATAAGTAAAATAATAAAAATATAGAACACCAAGTCATAAAAAGTTCGAAGTAAAAATAAAAAAATACTATAAACGTTATTATAACTTACAGTTATTACGGAATTAAGACTGTTTTACCTATTGCGGTATGGAGACGTCCTGTGTACTAATAATTTTCCCACTATTTGATTCAATCTTTATCATTTCTTATCAACAATCGTCAACAATAATTACACTCTTCTCTTGTCTACTTTTACGTCAGTCTGTGCTCTAGTTCACAGAGTATTTACGAAAGTGACAGTTGAATAAAGTTAAAAAAAAATAGTATCTGAAAATGATCTCTTCATATTTAGGCCGATTCCTGATATTTTACTACAAAAGTCAGTAATCTATCTGACAATCCTAAATCGCTTATGCCCCTTTAAAAACTTACATTGCTATGTAATATAAAAAATGTAGACATTATTTTAATTTGTCTATAGCCTATATTTTATTGCACATTTAAATTGGCACTTCATAATATTATATATTACATAGCAATGAAAGTTTAAAAACTATATATTTTAATGTTTTTTGTTATTCACTAAATTCGTCAGTCAGTTTTCATGTATTCTTTGGGTGAATGCTAACACGCAGTGAAAGCTTTCAAGAGGTAAAAATAAATCCGATTTTGAAACATTATTCATAAGTGATGCGCTCCTATTGGTCCTAACTAGGGATGTTAAAAAATAATCGATTTTTATGTAAATCGATTATTATTTTATTTTAATCGATTTTTATAATCGATTTTCGCAGTAATATTAATCGATTTTTAATAAATCGATTATATAAATTACGCGTTTCAATTGATTTTCATAAACATCTCTGCTACGGAAGAAAAAAACTCGAAATAAGTTAAAGTAAAAGCGGCTGGCGAAAGTATTTTATAACGAAAAAGAATAATACCACAGCAATATGCATGTCCTGTTCGAGGGAATTAAAAAATTGTAGTAAAACTACAAATTTAAAACAGAAATAGAATAAAAACATCAGACTATCTTACAGATAACATGAGTTACTATATTTTATAATGAATATTGTGTTTCTTATGACAGCAATATACTGCTCTCTGTAAAATTCGTTTAATAAAACTAAAAACGTCTATCGTGCGAGACATAGGAGTATATACTTCAACATGTTCAATAAAAATGTGTTATGGTAAATTCGACATCAATAAGTTTTACAAACTATTGTTAATAATTTCAATAAACAAATTCTGAAATTATAAATTTGTCAATCGCACTATAATTAATATGAAAATTTAAAAGAGAACACATTAATTTCATTTTTTTAAGTTTTCACTTCAGTCGGTAGTCTTTATGACTGCCTCGACTTTGTTTGAGTTAATAAGGTTGTCATTTTGTTAGAATGCTTATTATTTCATTTTTATTGTGATAAAATGTTTAATGATATTGAAAATTTTTATGAATAACGATATTTGGTTTCTATATTCTTTACCTTGAAAGTTTAAAGGTACATTAACTTTTATTTAGTTTTCAATTGGTTATTTTTTATACATATTATTTTATTTGATTTTTATCTGATAAATTGTTAATATGAATCTCTTAGGTTTTATTATTGGAATATGAAAAGCATGTCCTATTTTTAAATTTTAGAAAAATCGATTATTTATTGATATTAAAATCGATTTTTGACAAATCGATTATTTTTGCATAAAGATCGATTCTTATTTAATCGATCTTTTTCCATTAATCTCACATCCCTAGTCCTAACGATATATAGCCTTTCTCGATAAATGACCTATATAACGGTGAAAGAAAAAGCAAAAAACAAAGCTTATGTATTTTATTTTTTACAAGTGTTTATTTCTATCGTGTAAACAACATATATCACATGTATATACATATAGGCTAATACTGGTGGGCCGATCCCGGCGGCACTGCAATGCCGGGCCGACCCGTGACAGGAGTGGAGCGAGCCCCGAACATCCCGTCATTTTACAAAAATCAGTTTAATATACTGGTCCCGCGATGCGGGAACTTTCAGATATTAAGCTGAAAAGAACAGATTTTTTTTAAGAGACAACTGCCCCCCTTACGGAGGGTAACATCGTTCTTAGCCAAAAGGCCGAGAAGCATAAGATGAAAATATCACAAAATAGAATACGTCCAGAACTAGGTGCATCTAACGCTACCTATGGACTACTTTTAGGAATCAATTGTAGTACTAATGTAGTACAGCGACATCTAGTACACACAGTAGTCAATTAATAATTCATTATAATAAGACAAATATAAATGAAATATACATGAATCACAAATAAATAATTATAAAATACGGAAGATTTATAGTGTGGTATAATTTTCAGTTTTTGATATTAATAAACAACATACGAAGCAAATTATAAACATAACCTAAATTTTCCATTTATGTCAACGTCAAGCGCGTTACATTTTTGTAGGTTTTGTTTTGGTTGTTTCTTAGAGAAAAGATTACGTTATTTAGGTAATTATTTCAAAGAATGGGACGTAAAAATCGCAACGTTAATAAATTCGCTCAGAGGAAACGTGACCGCAGAGAACAAGTACAAAAATATTATTATAACCTTAAAATTATGAGGATATTTTAGTACAATTATATACATTATCTGGATTGTTATAGGAAAAAAATCCTCAAGTAAAACCAGCTGGAGATACACGTAAGCATTACGAGGATATAGTAAGAGAAAATGCGGCTTTCGAAGAGTATTACAAGGTGAAAATTTTATTTAAAATACTATATGTATATCTACAAAACAAAATACAGGATAAAATGTAATATCATTGTTGAAAAAAAAAATGCTATATTAGAAAGTAAGCATTGTTCTCGTTTAATCCATGATCACATATTGTCTCTTTAAAGATTATAATTTCTTCTAGAAACTTGAATTTATGAACCTAAAGAACACTGTTCGTATCAAATAACATCCTATATTTTTTTTTATTGTTTACTAAAAATTATTCTTATTGTTGTCGTATAATTTTATTTTAATTAAGAATAAAAATGAACAGTAATAATATATATAAAAATAAATTTTAAACTATTGTTAATGTCTACTAAGACATTTTAATAATTTCAGACACAAAAAGTTTGTCCAGAAGAAGAATGGCCTACATTTATTCAAACACTCAAAGAGAATTTACCGACTGCTTTCCGTATAACAGGATCAAAGTGCGAAGCTGATGCATTAATGAATATAGTGAAAAGTGAATACTTTTCAGAACTTCTAAATGTTAAGTTAAAAGTTGATGGTAAAGATGAAGAGGAGGAAATAAAACCAGTCAGTTTGCCTTGGTAAGGATAAAACATTATATACTAGCAGACGCGGCTGATGTTGTCCCGCCCTGATTATAAAAAAATCGGGAACCGAAAAAATATGAAGTTATTGATGCATATAGCTTAAAATGTACATGAGTCACACAGTTACCAGAGTTTATTGAAAAGATTGAAGCACCAGTTACAAATTATAACAAATCAATTCAATTCGTAATCTGTACAAGATAATAATTAAAGTGTTGTATCAAATGATCAAAGGCTTAAAAAATGAAGATACTTCAGAAAAGAAAAGCAATACAAAAACATCATCTGTCCTCAAGTTATTGAAAGGTCATATAACCGTACATGAGGGATGTTGATTTAGTTTTTAGTAGTAATTTAGTTTATTTACACTATGCTGGGTCTGTATAGAATTCATTGGAGATTCAAAGAATTGTACTAGAAAATATTTTTTTCATATAGTAAATATGTGTATTGTAAATGTTTGGATTCTTTGGTACAGGAAACACCCAGACGTTTGTATGTGTCTATTTGATTTCAAATTATTGGAATCCTTTATTTTATTAGTAAAAAACAAGGAATCTATAAGTTTAATTGGAATGAGCACTTGACACCAAACTGTGCAGAGAAGGGAGGTACCACAATAACCGCTGCGTCGCCTTCTAACAAGGGTGAATGATATTATGGATAAATTTAGGAGAAATTAGTTTAAGTTTGCTACATATATGTATCTAAGTTGTTCACTTTGAATATTTTATTGATAGAGTTCTATTGCTAAAATATCTTTACGAGTTACTAAATAAAATTGTCATGTGAAGATTTTGTCGCAATCTTATGTTGCACTTTAATTTATTTATTTAAATTTTGTCAAATAAAAGAATCTTGGGGAGAAGGAGGCTTTTGAATCAGGTGAGGAATCAGGTTTTTGTGTCAAGCTAATCTAATTCTAAATCTAATTCAGTTTTTTTAATTCAACATAATATGGTTAAAAAATTAGGAATTTTATGATTCTTATAATCATTATGCATCCAGCAGTGAGTAAAGTGACGCAGAAGTGGGGAAGTAAAGGGAACAATGTTAACAAAGAAATTTTTCAAGCAATGTAAATTTTTGCTTTTCAATTTTTTTTTTGTTCTATCCTCTGTACATTGTATATATTGGCTAATAAACTATGCAGACAAGGTTGCAGGTATATGCTACTAGTATAAATTTCAAGACAGTTGTTCTCAGTAAATTTCAGTCACTCGGTGGAGTTTACAGCACAGTCAACATCATTCGTCATAGATTGATGCTATTACATCTTTCATATTCAATTATCTGTTTTCCTTAATAATCTACCTAACAGGTACCCTGGAGGCTTTGCATGGCAAGTCCGACTCTCCCGCACAGATATCAGGCGCAGCGCGCCTCTCTACCGTCTCCATAATTTTCTTGTAGCAGAAACAGCAGCTGGAGGTGTGTCGAGGCAAGAGCAAGTGTCGATGATACCACCTGTCGTACTTGATGTCAAACCACACCACAAGGTATGACTGTCCTACATTTATAACTTCTTATTTTATTTATTATCCATGACTGACCTGACACTGGCAGAACTCGTATTTACGAGACGCAATTTTTAAAAAGCTGAAATTTACTTATTATGAGGCCTTGAATAATATTGATTTCAAAATTTAGCATACATGGATTTGTATATTAAAGTACCGTAGAACCTCGATAAGTTAAAGTCCAAGGGAAACACAAAATATTTTAAGTTATAGAGGTTTTAAGTTATCAAGGGTCTATGTTAGGGATAGGTTAATATAGAGGTAGGTATGTACATATGTATGTATGTACCCTTGTTCCTATTTTTACTCGAATGCGTCAGAAGGATTCGTTCAATAAAATACAGAAATTTATATAATCATATTTAATTATTCACATTGCACATTGCAGGTTTAGTCTACTTAAAAAAGTCTGTGATTTTCTTTTGTGTTAAACAATTCACAGTTTCTAAATCGATTTGATTTTCAATGACAAATAGAGAGGAGAATACATTATCTTTTATGTTGTTACATTGCTCTATAAATGATCGTACAGTTGTTAAAGCTCTTTTTGCTTCGTTGATTGATACCCTTGTAGATGGCGTTTGTGGCTTGTCGTTAAAATCATCGTCTTTATCACTTTCAATGCAGTTGTTTACTGATTCCAATATTTCTTCCTCTGTTAACGTCCCTGCTGTGCCTACTTCATCATAGCAAGTAACGAAGTCTTCAAAAGTAATGTTTGACCCAGACATGTGCTTATTCCTTTCTTCAAATTCCATCGTTCAAAATGACTCATTGACAAACAATTTTATGTTATAGAGGTTGTGGAAACATTTCTTTAAGTCACTGAGGGCCAATATAGAGATTACTTATTTAAGTTAAAGAGGTTGCGTATTTTAAGTTGTAGAGGTTTTGGGCTCTCATGGGAAGGGAACATATTATTTTTTGAAGTTATAGAGGTTTTTAAGTTACCGCGGTTTGAGTTATCGAGGTTCTACTGTATTTGAAAGCCTTTAATGTGACTATAATGTATGTTGCTATCATCTACTAGATACAAAAAGTATGTGTTCTTGTACGTATCTGAGAATTTGTTGTTATGAATAACAAAGAAAACTTAAATGTTAGTCATTTAAAGACAAGCGAAAAGTTCCAACAATGGGATTAAATACTATGAATAGATATTATGACGTAATATTTATATAATTTCTAGCGGAACTGGCGGACGTTATCCCCCCCTGATAATAAACAAAACCTTGATACATTATATGCCTAAACCTTCCTCATGAATCACTTTATCTACTTGTGAAAAGGGCATGAAAATCCGTTCAATAGTTTTTAAGTTTATCTCAAACAGACACTCAGACAGACAGACGTGGCCGAGTGCTTCGTTTTATAATCCGTAATGATTTCAATAGAAACTGTTTATCAACTAACGTTATGGTACATTCCATTGGCACTCGCAATTTATCTTTTAAATCTCTAAGTTTTTCTGAAACCAGATCTTTCATATATGTGTAGTGAATGAAAAAATGAGATCATCTCACTCTTCTATAGATTTATCCATAACTTTTCACAGGTGTAAATCCACATAATCAGTTTTTGATATATAATAACGATGTTGGTATTAATTGCTGTAATGAACAGCATCATAATTCAGCATATGATGTGGTCGTGGTTAATTGCTTTTATATTTTCAAGGTGCTAGATATGTGCGCCGCTCCCGGCTCCAAAACAGCACAGTTGATTGAATTCCTACACGCAGATGAAGATAAAATGCCAACAGGTAAAAATATGTTGTATTAAATCTTCTTTCTTACCATTTGTATTTTTTTATATATATCATAGGAGGCACATGAACAGGTGGGTCACCTGATGTAAGTGATCACCACCGTCCATAGACATTTGCAACATCAGGGGAGTCACAAGTGCGTTGCCAGCCTGTGTTGGTGGGGGACGAAGGAAAGTGGAAGGAGAGGGGAGGTGTGTCTCCGGCGCTCTCACTGACCGAACGAAACGCAACAAAGCAAGCACTGTTACTTCACGTCGGTTTTCTGTGGGTCGGGTGGTAGTACCCCGGGCGAGCCGACCCATTCATGCTGAAACTAGTAATAGCTACAGCGTGGCTCTACCACCTACCCTAAGAGAGAGAGAGAGTTAAGAGAAGGCGCAGAACGGTAGATCTCTATTATTGTACTTATGTTCCTAATAATACAGTGCATTTCGAGTATGCTAAATTAATGTTACTTATGAAAGTATGCCTAAAATGTCTTAACAGAAAGTAAGAAAAAAATTTTGATACGAAAACTGCTGGAGACATTTTGATCAATTTTTGTTTTAATTTTCCTTATAAGGAACTTGGTCCTAATCTAAAAAAAATGGCACGATAGTTTCAATGAATATTAAGTTATTAAACTTTGAAGAGACAAGGAATTTTATAAGCACTACAATAGAGTAAAGAAATGTTGCAAGGAAATTATGTCTTTGTTTTTATCATATTTGTTTTTGTTCATAAAATATATTGTTGAGATAATAAACAATGCAGATGAGGTCGCGGGTAGTAGTTAGTTCACATTTAAAAAATATGTTATTAAAGCAAGTCCTTCAATTAAATAATCATTGTACATTAAGTTATATTAATTCAAATGTCTCTTTATATATAAAAATCCAGAGGCATGATGTTTGTCCATGATGAATTCCGAAACTATTCAATCGATACAACTTGAGACATAGGATATTATATATTTTGATTAATAGCCATAAAATTCTCTAATTGCAAAATAAAAATATTGTCAATGTTGATTACTGTTGTAAGTTTCAACGATATCGACCAGATGGCGCTTTAAATTAGTTTTTTAACCGAAGATTGTAAGACTGTTATAGATATCTCATAGTCTCCTGTTTATTTTATGGTGCATATGTCCTGTTAATCTCTAACTGAGCCACATTAACGCGTGGCCGGGTCAGCTAATATACTACAGTCAAAATCTGTTATAACGACATCGAAGGGACTGCTCGTAATCAGTCGTAAAAACCGATAGTCGTAACAACCGGTGATGTTTAATGTGTATCGTGCAAGTACATACAAAACAAATCGATAGGGAATTATTGGGAAAATATATTTATTAATAAATATATATGTATATATTAATTTATAATTATAATAAATATATTTATATATTAATTTGTTTTCTTTTTCTTTGCGACATTTTGAAAGTTTCACGAATAACTCCACAAAGTTTTGGTGAATAACTGAAGAGATATGAAGAAGCAAGCTTTGACTCTCTACTGCATGCACGTGTTTTGTTTCTAAGAAAAAAAATGCCCCGATTTTGCAACATTCTTCATTGCTGTTCCGCTCCTATGGGTCTTAGCGTGATGGTATATAGCCTATAACCTTCCCTGATAAATGAGCTATATAACACTGAAAGAATTTTCCAAATCGGACCAGTAGGTTCTGAGATTATCCCTTACAACGTCACAAACTCACAAACTTTAGGAGCGGAGCAGCAATGAAGAATGTTGCAAAATCGGGGTATTTTTTTCCTTTTCAGAGCTTCCACTGCGTTTTAGCGCAAAATAACCATTCCACGCTTACGTATTACCGCCCAACGAAGTGGGCACGGGTCGGCTAGTTGAATGTATAAATCGGTTATACATTTACTAGCGGGCCTGGCGGACGTTATGCCGCCTTGGTAATAGAAAAAACTTGACAAATTATATACCTAAACCTTCCTCATTAATCACTTTATCTACATGTGAAAACCGCACGAAAATCCGCTTAGTAGTTTTTGAGTTTGTCGCGAACACAGACGGACGTGGCAGAGGACTTTCTTTTATAATATGTAGTGATATATACACAGATTAGTGTTGATTGAATTCCTACACGCAGATGAAGATAAAATGCCAACAGGTAAAAATATGTTGTATTAAATCTTCTTTCTTACCATTTGTATTTTTTTATATATATCATAGGAGGCACATGAACAGGTGGGTCACCTGATGTAAGTGATCACCACCGTCCATAGACATTTGCAACATCAGGGGAGTCGCAAGTGCGTTGCCAGCCTGTGTTGGTGGGGGACGAAGGAAAGTGGAAGGAGAGGGGAGGTGTGTCTCCGGCGCTCTCACTGACCGAACGAAACGCAACAAAGCAAGCACTGTTACTTCACGTCGGTTTTCTGTGGGTCGGGTGGTAGTACCCCGGGCGAGCCGACCCATTAATGCTGAAACTAGTAATAGCTACAGCGTGGCTCTACCACCTACCCTAAGAGAGAGAGAGAGTTAAGAGAAGGCGCAGAACGGTAGATCTCTATTATTGTACTTATGTTCCTAATAATACAGTGCATTTCGAGTATGCTAAATTAATGTTACTTATGAAAGTATGCCTAAAATGTCTTAACAGAAAGTAAGAAAAAAATTTTGATACGAAAACTGCTGGAGACATTTTGATCAATTTTTGTTTTAATTTTCCTTATAAGGAACTTGGTCCTAATCTAAAAAAAATGGCACGATAGTTTCAATGAATATTAAGTTATTAAACTTTGAAGAGACAAGGAATTTTATAAGCACTACAATAGAGTAAAGAAATGTTGCAAGGAAATTATGTCTTTGTTTTTATCATATTTGTTTTTGTTCATAAAATATATTGTTGAGATAATAAACAATGCAGATGAGGTCGCGGGTAGTAGTTAGTTCACATTTAAAAAATATGTTATTAAAGCAAGTCCTTCAATTAAATAATCATTGTACATTAAGTTATATTAATTCAAATGTCTCTTTATATATAAAAATCCAGAGGCATGATGTTTGTCCATGATGAATTCCGAAACTATTCAATCGATACAACTTGAGACATAGGATATTATATATTTTGATTAATAGCCATAAAATTCTCTAATTGCAAAATAAAAATATTGTCAATGTTGATTACTGTTGTAAGTTTCAACGATATCGACCAGATGGCGCTTTAAATTAGTTTTTTAACCGAAGATTGTAAGACTGTTATAGATATCTCATAGTCTCCTGTTTATTTTATGGTGCATATGTCCTGTTAATCTCTAACTGAGCCACATTAACGCGTGGCCGGGTCAGCTAATATACTACAGTCAAAATCTGTTATAACGACATCGAAGGGACTGCTCGTAATCAGTCGTAAAAACCGATAGTCGTAACAACCGGTGATGTTTAATGTGTATCGTGCAAGTACATACAAAACAAATCGATAGGGAATTATTGGGAAAATATATTTATTAATAAATATATATGTATATATTAATTTATAATTATAATAAATATATTTATATATTAATTTGTTTTCTTTTTCTTTGCGACATTTTGAAAGTTTCACGAATAACTCCACAAAGTTTTGGTGAATAACTGAAGAGATATGAAGAAGCAAGCTTTGACTCTCTACTGCATGCACGTGTTTTGTTTCTAAGAATTGGAAAAGACCCTACACTAAACTAAATCCCATTGTTTTCTTTCCTGATTTTAATAGCCATTAAAGACAAATTTGGATACCTATTCAAATTGTTTACAATAAAGCTTAGCCGGTCGTTCTAACAGATCTAATTCTACGAAATATTAGTTAAATGTGGTCGTTTTATGCGGTATGTCGTTATTAGCAATGTCGTATAAAGCAATGTTTTTAATAAGGTTATTATAACCGGCATGTTTTTCTAAACGATGTCGCAGTAAACGGTTTTGACTGTATATATTTTTTCCAAGGTTTCGTGATGGCCAACGATGTGGACAATAGCCGTTGTTATATGTTAGTTCATCAAGCGAAGAGATTAAACTCTCCGTGTATCCTCATCACCAATCACGACTCAGCTGTCATGCCATCTCTTGTCATCGCTGATGAACAAGTAAGTTGTTTACCAAGTAAATTGACATATCAGTTGCTGTATGACATCTTATACACATTCATTATAGGAGTTCGGTGGAAAGTCTCAAACCATTTCGTATATAATTATCAACCACATACAAGCATGTATAAGGATTCATATCACGAATTTGATATTTTAACTCTACCCTCCCAATACATTCTCGATAATTAATATATGTCCGTAAAAACTTGAATTTTATAAACTGGTCGTCCCATGTTTTAGACTTAACAAAACCAGTAATAGTTTCTTAGTTAATAGTGTTAGGTTTTACAATAAAGTCCCAAAACATATTACCGATTTGCCGGACTGTAAGTTTAAGCGCCACGTCAAGCTGGTTTTAATGTCGAAAGGCTATTTATTATACAGTGGATCAATATGTGAACGTTGGTGATGTCTGGATTTGACTCCTCTTTGTGCATCCAATAAAAACGATTGTAACGTATAGTATATATATGCGACATAACTATGTTTAATCATAAATAGATTACAGAGGCAACACAACAATAAAAACATACGTGCACTTGACGAGGCACAGAGCTCGCGACTGAGTATATATATATACCTATATACCTAACAGTAATGTATTCTAAATATTATATATATATATATATATATATGTGTGTGTGTTAAAAAGACGTACCCGATCGAGTTTCTTGCCGGTTCTTCTCGATGACTGGGTTGTTTTCCGAACCGGTGATAGTTTTGACGTTCATAAGCGCCTTATTAGGGCCTAAACTACAAATAAATAATTTTTGATTTGATTGGTTCTATAAATTTCCTGTAGATGCAAGTAGTTCGACTTCTTTTGGCATTTGGCACCTTGGTATGAAGTAGGCTTTAAAAGATAAAAACTTTATAATAAAAAAAATTCTTTCACAGGATCCAACTATAACAAAGCCGTTGAAGTTCGATAGGGTTTTATGTGACGTCCCATGCTCAGGAGACGCTACATTGAGGAAAAATCCTGATATATGGCTCAAATGGTCCACCGGGAACGGGAATAATTTACATGGGTATCGTATATTCACTTAACAATTTTGATGAAAGCGGTAGAGATTCTGAAGATATTGTGTCATATAAAAATCCCTTACTTACAAATACAAAGGGCTTCGTAACAGATGAGCTTATAGAAAACTGGCATCGTATGCATAAGACAGAAATGATAATGGAATCAAAACGGGTTAGGTAATATAATATACCCTTATATATGAATATTTATTTTTATAGATCAATAATACAAGACACTAGCTTGTGCCCGCGACTTTGTCCGCGTGGAATAGTTACTCTGGGCCAACGCTAACACGCAGAGGAAGCTCTCAAAAGGAAAAGACACCCCGAATTTTAAACATTCTTCACTGGTTCTACTTTCCTATTGGTCTCAACGTGACGATATATAGCCTATAACCTTCCTCGATAAATAACTTATCTAATACTGAAAGAATTATCTAATCGGACAAGTAGTTCCTGAGATTAGTGCGTTCAACCAAACAAATAAGCTTTATAATATTAGTATAGAATACTACTCTTCTAGTACTTGCCTCGAGCCTTCATTCAAATTACATAAACTTTTGATGGAGTGGACCGAATTTAATAAAACAAACACTTAAGTTACTCCCGAAAATATGCTTTGATTTGTGATTTGAGGTTTTATTGCGAACCGAGTACTTTAGCAGTGATGCGTGTTCATATAAACAACCAATAATTTCAAAAATGATTGAAATGTATTCTATTACTTTTTCCTACACTTATCTATCGAATCCGACTATACCTTAGTACCTATTCAGATAAGCTCATACGTACAAAAAATCATCAGAATCTGTCTAACCGTTTAGGATTAGAAGAATTACGAACAGACGCACATCGTAATTTTATATACAGGGTGACTGTTTAAAGGTTAACACCGTTCAATCGTGTGATAGTGCATGGTCACATTTAACATATAAAATAATAACATCAAAACAAATACTAATAAACAATAAAGAGAACTTTAGCTAAAGTATGTTCTAATTGCCAGTCCGTTAGTGGTATCCGCCGCAAAATACGAACCCGTACCAAACGCTGCGCGTAGTAAAAGACGTCCGCGACATATTTTTACCGACCCTCCCGATGAAATAACGGCAGTGAACGATCAGTACCAGCCTGTCTCTCTAAACAGAGCGTGCTCACGCCCACGCCCGCGTAACCACAGATCACGCCGCCGTGGTCTGGGGATAAATTTCGCTCCCGCACACCAGACTAGGCCCCCCTCGGCAGCAGCTCAAGCCTAGGTCCGTTCCCTCGGCGTGGAGCCCTTGAGTACGCTGCTCGCGCGATACAGTGACACAAAATCTTACATCACTGCGACAACATTACACATATCACCTCCAAACACGTGCACGCATACACGCTTACACATGCAGGTGGAAGGGTTTTATTTTTTCCCTTATCAAACTGAAATAGTTTAGAATATTATCCGATACGAAATATATATAGGAGTTGTTGAGGTATGTATGCTTGGTACACATATATGTTTCAACAACTCGTATATGTATGAATAGTTAGCTTAGCTTAGGTTAGCTCAGATAGGTCGCGAATTGCTTGTATCAGGCAACAGCCAAAGCCGAGGTGTGCCGCGCACCCTTGAGCTAGTTGTCAAAGTAAAATCGGCTGAGTGCCTTAAGCACTCGCCTTATTAGTCCGGTGAAGCTGCTAAGACCTTGCTTGGTCAATAGCGTAGTCAGTTTGAGGAAAAAAAAAATGTTCTAAAACTTTTAAAAGTAGGGGAACGATCATTTTAAACGTAAAAAATCACACCTAGGTTCAATGAACAGATTTGAAGGGGCGCTTTTCAAGGTTCTTTTCAATCATTAGATAACTGTTATTGTCGGAGTGCCGCACGATCGAACAATGGGAAGCGGGGCGCGGGCCGGCACGGTGTGATTCATCGCTTCCCTATTTATTATACCAATTCCTTTTTGCGTAAATCACCTGATGTTTAGTGTATATCAGTTTTGTTTTTTTTTTCTAGATAATTAGATAAAATATTAAGCACCATTTTTTTAAATTGATTTAGAACCAGAAACGACTACTCAGTAACACCTGAAAATATTGTTGCTGTTTAACAAGTCACTCGTATAAAGGTTTGGCAGCTATCATTATTTGACATCACATATGCGTTATAGTTAAGTTATTCACATTCTTTGGTCAGAATACAATATCGGATTCTGAAGCGAGGGTGTGAACTCCTGTCTCTGGGCGGACGTCTCGTGTACTCCACTTGCTCCTTCAACCCGGTGGAGAATGAAGCGGTCGTGCACAGAGTCCTCAAAGAGGCTGAAGGTAGTGTCCAGCTCTGTCACGTCGAGGATATGCTGCCAGGACTGAAGCATTTAAAAGGTTAGTGTTTTTCAGACTCGGTAAAGCATGTTTCAGGCTCGTAAAACATGTTTCAGACTCAGTAAAATCAATAATGTTTTTAAGGTAATAGTGTTAGGTTTTACAACGTAAGTCCCGAAATGTATTATCGATTTGTCAAACTGTAAGTTTAAGCACCATGTCAAGCTGGTTTTGATGTCAAAAGACTGTTATAGAGTGGATCAATATGTGTACGATGGTGATGTCTGGAATTGACTCATCTCTGTGCGTCCACTATAAATTGTGAGGTATAATATACATATCGGAAATTATATATGTTAAAATGATAAACCAGATCGAGTTTTTTAACGGTTCTCCTCAATGACTGGGTTGTTGGTCCGAACTGGTGGTAGCTTTGATGTACATAAATGCCTTATTAGGGCTTAAATTGAATAAAGTATTTTTGATTTTGGTTGATTTTTTTTTTCGAATTGACTACGCTATCGTCCTGACAGGCTTCTACAGCTTCAGCGGTTAGTGTATATAGCACATTTAACTTTTATTAAGTAGTTAGTGGTGTACTATTTAGGTGAAATAAGGGTTGTCACGTGTTATGTGATCATTATGTATTATGTGATCATCATGTGCTATGTGAAACTCAAAAATTCAATATTATGGGAAAATGCGTTTAAACTTCGACCATGTTTACATGTTCGAATTAAATTTATCTTAAAAATAGATTAAACGCTTCAAATTAATTCTAAAATTTAGGATGAGTAGTGTAATTATATTGCTATTTCGTCGTTGTGGAAAATATCAGTACTATTGTGTACAGAAATACGTTTAAATAGGCATATTAAAAAAATATCGTAGTGAATTCAGTTTTTTTTTAATAAAATATGTTATAAAATCATTTCAATACAGACGGCGTAACAGCATAATACACTAGAATGAATTACCTACACTTTTTTTTTAAATAAAATTACTTAGATCTGAAATCTTTAAATAAGTTAAAGCAAATAAAACAATATCTTTTTACTAAATCATGAACTTATTTCATATTTCTTCACTTTAATAACTATCTTCGGAGACTGAGTTTTTCACACGTTTAAATAAAGGAGAGAATAGCAGTTTGATCGTATGAAGTGGTTATTGAATCGGACGTATTACTCTACCAAACTTAATTTACTTTCTAGTGAAAACTCGAAAACCGTAAATTCTTAATTAAATATAATGTTATGTATTATGGAATCATAATGTATTATGTGATCATCATGTATTATGTAATCATCATGTATTATATGATCATTTTGTATTATGTGATCATAATGTATTATGTGATCACTTAGCAGTGTGTTCCCAAAACTCTCAGTTGAAGGTCATCATTGAAAATTATTTTGATTATAAGGTATGACACACTGGCGGCCAGCTTCTAAAGACATGGTGTTCTACGACAAGTACGAAGACGTCCCCGAGAAGTGGCAGACCGTGGTCCGACCACAGATGTTTCCACCACATCCGGATGAAGTGGACAAGTATCATTTAGATAGATGGTATGTTTTTAATTTGTTTAACTTAAATAGTCTTGAAACAGTGATTTCCCAGTAGAACCCATGTTTTATTCAACATATCAATTGGTATAGGTTCGAATCCTTCAACGAGCATTGTAATACAACTTATTGTAATATTGTGTTCTTATTCCTTATTGTAAAGCCACTCCTTTTTGAGGATTACGTGTTACTTAGTATGTTTGGCAATTTTGTCATTTAACATCAGGTGAGATTGTCGTCAAAGACTAAAATAAAAAAAGAGTGACCATAGTTGAAAGCAAATTCCCATCGACTAAACCAACCACCAAATACCACAAGAATGCTCCTTTAAGTATAGGATAATGTGGTCGCAGTTATTAATTTTTACCATGTCTATGGTAGCTACAATTCGCTCGAAAAGAACTCCATGTGTTTGATATCAAAATAAAAAATTGATTGATTCAGTTGTTGCATTTAAAAATGAGCCAAATTGACATTATTCCACCCTGGTAATAAAAAAAAAACATTAACAAATTATATACCTAAACGTTCCTTATGGATCACTTTATTTACGGGTGAAAACCGAATTAGAATCTGTTCAACAGTTTTTGAGTTTATCGAAAACAGCCAGACAGACCTGGCAAAGGATTTTGTTTTATAATATGTCATGATATAATAATTGGTTTCAGTATAAGAATTTTACCTCACCACCAAGACACTGGTGGTTTTTTCGTCGCGGTCTTTGAGAAAATTTCTCCCCTTCCTTGGGAGAAAGAAGACAAGAAATTGGAGACGTCAGAAGTAAAAGTAACAGAAGAGAAGAAGGAACCGCCGAAGAAGAGAAGAAGAATGGGCGGTTACAGAGAAGATCCTTTCGTATTCTTCTCCGGAGAGACAGAAGACGTTTACCCATCGATAAAGGAGTTTTACGGACTGAAAGAAGACTTCGATGCGACTTGCCTCTTAACAAGGTGTCACGTTGGAAAGAAGAAGAATATATATATGGTATCGAAGACCGTGAAAGATATAGTTCAGAAGAATGATTCAAGTATCAAGATTATTAACACCGGTGTGAAGACTTTTGTGAGATGTGACAATAAAAATATGGTCTGTCCGTTCAGGTATGTATTTGTCTTTTAATTTGCTTAAATGATGTCACTGTACTTGAAATTGAGTAGGAGATTGATTGATGGAATGTCCGTCACCCGGGCTTTTAAACTGCACAGACCCCTGTGGTGGAGGAGTATTATGCCGATGCCACTCTCACAGGTGTTTAAGGGGTGTCGAATAACATCTAAGACTTGTGACACCCAGGCCAACCTCACCTGCACGTGGTGCACCCTGCTGAATAACGAACGAGGCAATGGCGAAAGCGGGGTGGTAGGGCTGTACAACCCGACTGGGTCGCAACCACATGGTGGCGAAAAAGTCCGTCATAGTGATTCGCTACTGCGGGTCGCGTTTCGGGATCAGCCTGTGCATATCCAGCTCTTTGCAGGCCGGCATGACAGCGGCGACCGGCGATGGATAGTGTGTCACTCGGTGGTCGCCGTTGTTTTTGGATTGTACTGTGCTTACCATCAGGCACAGTGCTACAATAAAAAAAGAAAAAAGGGGGTTTACACCCATTCCCTTCCCATCCACCATCTTGACCCCTCTGGCCTCAGGGGGCCTTAGGAGGGGACAACACCTGTCAGAGAAGCAGACGTATTGTCAATTAGACAGTCCCTGCTCCCCCGGACAAAAGGTGTAAGAAGGTACCATGAGGTTTTAGTCTGTCCGTGCGACTCGGGCATATCCATCTTCTGTCGCCCGGCGAGATGGATATCCGTTAGGGAATTCCACTGGGAGAAGAGAAAAAAAAAGGAGATTGACCGATGATTGGCTTTTTGTGAGAAGTGTGTCATGATGAAATGATGATTTTATTTCTTTAGTTATTTGGAACTTCAACAGCTCATACGTGTTTTTATAAAATAACTTATAAATTATGTAATAGGTACAGCCAGGACAGAATTTCTCAAATACAACAAAGTGATTGATACATATTGATTATATATTACACTAGATGTGCCCGCGACTTTGTCCGCTTGAAGCCTTATATAATACTAGCGGGCCCGGCAGACGTTGTCTCGCTCTGATTATGAAAAAATCCTTGACAAATTATATATTAAAACGTTCTTTATTAATCACTCTATCCACCGGTGAAAATCGCATGAAAATCCGTTCGGTAGTTTTTGAGTTTAACGCGAACAGACAGACAGACAGACGCGGTAGGGGACTTTGTTTTATACTATGTAATGAAGATTACGATTAATAGTCATCTGAATGTATTAAGTCCATTTACTTGCACTTTTGCATTGTTGCGTTTCGTTCGGTCAGTGAGAGCGCCGGAGACTCATCTCCCCTCCCCTTCCACTTTCCCCTTCCCTTCCTCTCCCTCCCCCCAACACAGGCTGGCAACGCGACTCCCCTGGTGTTGCAAGTGTATATGGACGGTGGTGATCACTTAACATCAGGTGACCCACCTGTTCGTTTGCCTTCTATGATATTAAAAAAAAAATCCATTTACTTATCTACTTTTCTCTTGTACTTAAGTCGCGTCGTCATTAAAAGTACAATAATTGTTGATAGAGTGAACCGATTTTAATGAAACAAAGATTAAATGTTACTCGAAGATATGATTCATGATTGTCTTGGAGAGGTTTTATCGTGGACGCAGTATTTTAGCAGTGCGTGTTCATACAAACAGACATATCTCAAATTGATTGAAATGTATTTTGTTACTTATTTCTAGACACCAGCAACAATTTTTTTTACAAAAATCTAATAAGTAGAGACACTTTTGATATTGATTTTTATTATACTTGTATGTATAGATATTTGATACATAGTAATTTGGGAGTTTTTGGCGAGATCCTAGTCTGTCATGTAGTGTATATTTTATTCATAATTTTGTGTTATTTGCCTCTATACTTTGTAATATTGGTGGCATACGTAATATTCTTTGGTTATTGTGGACAAGTGAAATGAATGGGAAATAATACCATGGCCCATTAATTCTGAGATACCACAAAAACTCCATGAAAAGATCTAACAAGGGAGGCCACCATATTGTTAAAACATTAAAATTCCCACAAGACACTTGTAATAAATATTATTATCTACTTGTCAATGGCAGTAATAATCTAGAATCATAAATCTCTGGCTACTAAGAATAAAAGAAAGAACAAAAATTTTGTTTTCTAATTTTCAGTGTGCCTTATTAAAAAAATATAACTTAGTTTGAAGAATAATTATTAATAATATAATATTTTACTTTTTGATATCCTTGAGGGATTTATTTATCTTATTATATGTAAGATCCGGACCATTTTTCTTAAAAAAAAAAGTGTGTGTGCAATTATGTATACGCGTTAGAAGTTATACTTCTTTGGTGTACCAAGATAAAAATCTTTTCAAAAATTTATCTTTCGCCTTATTCTACGTTTGTAGAAAAAACGACACCAACAATAGAAAAACGGTATTTAATACATTGAAAGTTTTAATACGAAGAAATACAAACAACAAATAATACAAAGAGACAAAAAGTTGACTATAGCTTCCTTCGGGGTGTCGGTTTTTCGTGACGGCGTGCGCGCGCATCCTAAAAATTTACGCTCATCATTTTTCCCTAACGCGCCAAAAGAAGTATAACTTCAAAAAGATATTTACAGTCCTTCTCAATCTATTTGGCTGCTCTGAATATAGCAGTAAGTTCTGTCTTGCGCATAATACAATCAAGAATGTAATCTGTATTAATATTATAAAGGTGAAGAGTTTGTTTGTTTGTTTGGCTGAACGCGTTAATCTCAGGAACTACTGGTCCGATATGAAAGATTCTATCAATGTTAGATAGCTCATATATCGAGGAAGGCCTATATATTTTCGCTATATTACGAACTTTCGCTGCGTTTTAGCGTTAGCCCAAAGTAACTATTCCACGCTGAACATTTAACATTCATATATGAACGCACTCGTCCCTGAATTACAATGTGCTGATATTATGAAACTATGTTTTCTGGTATCTTCCCTCGCCTATTTTTGCTTATCTTACCGAGTTTGAAGGTTATGAATACTTTATTTTATTTATATTCTTAACGGACGTCAATTTATCGAAAGTGGGTTATGTTAACATCATGAGATTTTGATATCTTAGATCATAAGTTCATGTCCGTTATAATGTATTTTAACCAAGAAATTTCATATAGTTTTGATGGAGATAAATATGTTATCTTCTATTTGTATAATTTCTTTAAGAACATGATGATGCATTGTATTACAGATTATCACAAGAGGGTCTGCAGAGTGTATCACAGTTTATAGGGGAGAAGCGAAGATTGAACATTCTGAAGGAAGACCTGATACTGGTGCTGCATAACGACAACCCCAGCAACCCTCCGGATATCAAAATGTTCTCGGAACACACGCAGAATTTAGTTAAAGACTTTGGTAAGGATAATAAACTATTTATCAAATAATAATGTCATTGTAATAATTAATAATGTATCACTTAAAATTTATAAACCCACTTAAATATTTTATAATATAAAACACTTTATCACGAATAATCATAATAAATTAGCATTTGTCACTATATATAATTTAAAATCATACACAAATACACATGTATATCTTATGTACGAATATATTTATCTATCTCCATTGATATAAAACACGTGTTGTAGATTCATATGTATTGGAATAACTACCATGAATATAGTTATCAGTTCTCATGACAACTTGACAGGCAATTACCGACCAACTTCATGGTGTCGTCTTTAAGTGTCACTTATTTCCCAAACGCGTCAAAAGAAATATAACTTCAATACACGTGTTTGGTTAGGCTAGAAATTGCCTTACGATTTTCCTTCAACTCCGAACGTAATTCGATATAGTGATTTCGATTGTTTATATTTGTATATTTTCACCACGTAAGCAAAAAGCGTTATACCTCTCCGTGTGCCCCTCATATAACCTGTATATTTTATTTTCTATAATTTATCAATGCATATTAAGAATCCACGTCGAAGTTAAGGAGAAAGAGCTTGCTTCGCTTTTGTAAAACTTACTCTCGCACAACGCAATTATTGTGATAGACAAAGATAACGCTATACGAAATCGAACTTAACCGACTATCTCGGTCTTCCCCGACGTGCCCAATCAAAATCCGAGTACTTACATATTTCTGGTCTGGTCACTCCATGTTTCAGGTTCACTAAAGACTAGTAACAGTTTTATAAGTAATAGTGTATATATATATATATATATATATATAGTATATATATAGTATAGTATATATATAGTAATAGTGTTGGATTTTATAACAAAGTCCCAAAACACATAGTTCAAGTGTTATGTCAAGCGGGTCTTAATACAAAAGACTATTACAGAGCAATATATAGCAGAAATTGCTTAATATTGAATTCAAAATATCAAATTCATAGGTCATAACTAAGACTTAGAAACCACTTTAATTTTTTCGAATAGGTCTGTTTACTTATTTTCCGATGACAAAGCTTCAGTGTGTTACACAAAATGACCAGCGACATTGGCGTCCCTACCCTCAGTTAATGTGTTTATACGCGATGTTTGTGGAGAATTCTTGAATTTTCTAGAAATTTCGTTGTTGTGGTATGTCGAGTGGTTTGACTATTGAACAGGTTGTAGATCCGACGTGTACTAACGATTGGTTTGGAGTTCCTGTATATTTATTAATTTAATTTGGTAATCCTTTCGGGTGACAGTGAATGAATACAACGGGAGGTAACATGAACCTGAGAAATATTTTTATAGTATGGGAAAAATATAGAACTGTGAATTTGTATTCGAAATTGTAGATACGCCAGAAAACATCCACTATATATGTTATATGTTAAATCCACTATAATATTCTAAGTAACCTTTGCACTTCCACCTGGAATTGATTGACCACTACTACGTGTTATTGCAACTTGTTTTGGTAAAAACGGCTTTTTGTTGCAGTGTAGTGTAGTAGTGTGGTGTAGTAGTGTGGTGTCATCATCATCAGCCTGTAAGAGACCCACTGCAGGGCCATAAGCCTCTACCCGAAGGAAAGTATGGGCGTAATCACCACGCCAGCCCACGACGTATTGGCGATTTCAAACTCTGGGAAATCCACAGTTCTATATTTTTCCCACATACTACTACTACATAGTACTACAAGAAAATTTTCTCAGGTTCAGGTTTCCTCGCGATGTTGTCCTTTACCGTCAGCCGATAGTGTTACCAATTTAAATCAGTAAATGTACGCGAATTCCGAAAAATTCGTTGGTACATGCCGGGACAACGAAATATTCCACCGGACAAACCACTAGGCCACCACGACTTGTTAGTGTAGTGGAAGTGCAAAGTAACATCCACTATAATATTTAATTATAGATTTCCGCAAAGTAACGCCTTCTTCAATCAAATACGGCAGAAGCTAGTAGTGTTTTATGTCCTCGGAAAGAGGTTTTTGGCCCAGTAGTGGAACTCTTACATACTGCCACTATTATATTATTGTTATCTCTTTAGTGTTTGAAAATTGTGTTTTTTTTTTCACAAATCGTAACACCAATTTTTTTGATTCCCAGCGACTGGTAGCTGTATATTGGAGTACAGTGATAAGGAATCGGATTTGCGGTTGACGTTGGTCGGATGGCGCGGAGTTCATTCCCTCCGAGCGTACACCGCCACCTCTGACACCGTCCACTACCTTCGGTTGCTTGGCGCTGACACTACTAAATACGGTAATTATACTCTTCCCATCGGTAATTATATCGCTTCCCTTCGGTAATTATATTGCTTCCCTTCGGTAATTATATCGCTTCCCTTCGGTAATTATATCGCTTCCCTTCGGTAATTATATCGCTTCCCTTCGGTAATTATATCGCTTCCCTTCGGTAATTATATCGCTTCCCTTCGGTAATTATATCGCTTCCCTTCGGTAATTATATCGCTTCCCTTCGGTAATTATATCGCTTCCCTTCGGTAATTATATCGCTTCCCTTCGGTAATTATATCGCTTCCCTTCGGTAATTATATCGCTTCCCTTCGGTAATTATATCGCTTCCCTTCGGTAATTATATCGCTTCCCTTCGGTAATTATATCGCTTCCCTTCGGTAATTATATCGCTTCCCTTCGGTAATTATATCGCTTCCCTTCGGTAATTATATCGCTTCCCTTCGGTAATTATATCGCTTCCCTTCGGTAATTATATCGCTTCCCTTCGGTAATTATATCGCTTCCCTTCGGTAATTATATCGCTTCCCTTCGGTAATTATATCGCTTCCCTTCGGTAATTATATCGCTTCCCTTCGGTAATTATATCGCTTACCTCTTGTAATTATATCCTTTACCTCCGGTAATTATATCGCTTCCCCCGGTAATTTAATCGCTTACCTCTTGTAATTATATCCTTTACCTCCGGTAATTATATCGCTTCCCCCGGTAATTTAATCGCTTATCTCTTGTAATTATATCCTTTACCTCCGGTAATTATATTGCTTCCCTTCAGTAATTATATCTCTTCCCTCCAGTAATTATATCGCGTCCGTGCGGTAAAATTATATCGCTTGTCTCGTAAATTTCTCGTATATGTCAGAATCATTTCACCAACCAGGTCAACTAATCATACAACCTTCTATTGATTAGGAACTATTGAGCCGCATTAAATTTTACTATTGGCTGGTGGATGAGTTTGTGGTCAAATGCTAAAACCTATTTAAAAAAAATACAAACTATTATCTTATATAAATATTTTCAACAATATCTGCCACAAAATAAAAAAGAATTATGTGTACAGACAAAAGTAAAGATTTATTAATATCGATTATTGTTCATATAATTCGATAGTCAATGGCTTGATTTGCATTCGATTTGTAAACTGTATGTTTTTTTATTCCAGATGTAAATAAATTTAAAGCAGCAGAAGAACAAGAGAACGGAGCGGAGGCAGCAGACGTCACAGAGAAGGAAGAGCTGGAGACTGTCGTAGAAGATACACAAGAGGACGAAGAACAAAACGAGAAGAAGGCCGAAGAAGGAACTGATTCTTAACATATGTTTCATTGACATTAAGTATAATAATAGTAGAAGTATAAGATATAAATATGTTTTTTTAATAAACGAAATTATACAAATTTGTCTATTTTTAACCGACTTCAAAAAAGGAGGAGGTTATCAATTCGTCTGTATTTTTTTTAATGTTTGTTACCTCATAACTTTGGACTGGGTGAACCGATTTTGATTATTCTTTTTTTATTTGAAAGCTGGTACTTCCAGTGTGGTCCCATTTCAATTTGGTACAGTTCCGACAACGGCATCCAGTGCAAAACAGTTTTAAATTTGCATTAAGTATGTACACGACAAATAGACGAATAACTCAATATCACGCTAACCGATTTCGATGATTCGTTTTTTATTGGAAAGGATGTACTTCAAGGATAGTTTGATGAGAGTTTGGTTAGGTTCTGATTATGGGATCCGTGACAAAATAAGAAAACTTTCAAGAAACGAGCCTACTCATTTCTTAAGGGCCGGCAACGCATCTGTGTTTCCTCTCGTGTCGCAATTGTCCATGGGCGGCCGTGATCACTTACCATCAGTTGACCCGTATGTTCGTTTGCCACCAATATTATTAAAAAAAAACTCTTCAATTCTTAGGAGCCTATTGTGCTTATGTTTGTTGCTGTGTTGCAACATGATGCAAGCATTGTAATTACATTACTTAAGGTGTATAATAATGTGTGAAGCGATGGTAGCCGAGTTGGTGGTAGAAACTATCGCGGATTATTGATAAGGTTGCGTTCGTACCAAACGTTACTTATTGTACAACCAATTGAAACCATATCGCATACCATACCGATAGATACCATACCGCAAAAATGCGCATATTTTAATATACTTAAGGCGGAACGGAGTTCGCGGGCACTGCTAGTAAAATATATTTATGTACACTAAAAATGGAAAAATAAAGTAAATTTTCAAAAAAAAGTATTAACCGACTTCAATATCAATCAAAAACCCATAAGGCACTAAAAAGTGGAAAATAAATAGTTTATCAAATTAAATAAAACATATGAATATGTGTGCTACCTAGAGATGTATTGGAAGTCGGTGCCAACCAAACCGAAAATCATATCATCTACAGGTACAAAGTTTAAGTCCAATCTCGCGTCTCTGTAATACGAGAGAAAAGTAGACAAGTAGGACTTTATTAGTCACTGTTTATTTACATTAGGTTTCACGTGGGCACAGCTTTTTTAAATATAGGTTAATCAGTGACATTTTTTTTTTAATGTCAATAGGAGGTGTTGGCAACCCAACAAAAAATTGTGTAAAATTAAAATATTATGTTGGCAACTTTTTCCTTCTTCACGGCTTACTGTTTAGCGAGTACAAACGTGTGTCTTGTACCAATTAAATATATATAAATACAACAAATTGAAGTGCTTCTTTTATCGATATATGATTCCAGCGACATAAACATTATCAGATCTATACAGGAGGCACACGAACCGGTGGGTCACCTGATGTTAAGTGATCACCACCGTCCATAGACACTAGCAACACTAGAAGAGTCACAAGTGCGTTGCCAGCCTGTGTATGGGGGAGGGGAAGGGAAAGGAGAAGGGAATGGGTGAAAGGAAGTGGGACTCCGGCGCTCTCACTGACCGAACGAAACGCAACAATGCAAGCACTGTTACTTCACGTCGGTGTTCTGTGAGAGGGTGGTTTTTATAGTACAGGGTTAAGAAAGAAAAACTCAAGAGTAGCTTAAATAACCATTTATTATGTCCTCGGAATACGCAACATTGGCGATAACAATATCATAACGTTAATTTTAAGCCCGAAGTACAAATGAAGCGAATACGAATTAGGTAGTATATATCGTCCCTTTCTGGGTAAATGTCATAGAAAAAAACGTTCTGTACAGTCTTCGTTATTCTTTTTGGCCGCTCTGAAGCCAAGTCAAGGCTTGCGCGTAATATAGGTAAGAGTTGAATACCAAACAATGTTACTTTAATGTTATTGGCATTTATTTATCCTTAAGTTCTCTCAATGTTATATATATAAAATGTACCTAAATTTGTGTTCTGGGTAACTATGTTCAGAGCGGTCATAAAGTTTGGAGAGTATTTCAGTTATGTAATAGAACTTCCAGTGTTTAGAATGATGACCAACTTGTAGAGGTCCATTTACTTCTAAAATACGAAAACTGAGAACAGACTATGTTAGTTCTGTGGAATAGTTATTTTACAGAAACCGGTTTACCCAGAAAAGGAACAATATACACTAATAACTTTAAACAAGTATTACGTCATATATTTTGTAATTCATTAGTTTCGTCAGTTCAACATAGAAATGTAATATCAACTGAAACATGAATAATATCAAAGGTTATATAAGAGTTTTTGGCGGGATCTTAGTCTGTCAAGTAGTGGATTTTATTTTTTATTCATAATCTTGTGTTACTTGACTCTATATTGTGTAAAATTGGTGGTGTTTTATGTAATATAGTTTGTTTATTGTGCATAAGTGAAGTGAATAGAAAATAATACCACGGACCATGAATTCTGAGATGCCACAAAAACTCCATAGAAAGTTCTAACAAGGGAGCCACCATCTTGTTAGAATATTGAATTAATTACTCGACAATGGAAATTAACAAACTCTCTGGAACATAAAACAAAACATTGACACTGGCAAATGCTTCTGCGGAGCCAAAACAAGAAGAAGAAGAAGAAGGTTATATAATTATATTATACTCTTTTTGACTTCGATAGGACTTATGCCCTCTGTCATGGGGGCTTAACAAATACTTAATGAAAAAACTCAGGGAACACTTAACTATGTACAGTCACGTGTGTATCATACAAATAATTAATGTGTGAGATTCAAACCCAAAAAAAATATAGCTCATAAGTATTTATTAAAACAAACTTACATAATAATATCTCTGAGATTGCTTAATGTTGTTAGTGTCATTGATGACGACTCTCAATTTATATTTGCAGGACATTAAAAGGTTCCATAGCTTGCTGTAGTCTAAAGTGTTAAAGCATAGTCTTTTTTAAATGTTGAGGCATCACCAGTGACGCCCACTTTCTTATTCTGTTATTATTAATAGTATATTATCAAGTGTATTAATTTGCATTGTGTAATGCATTTTCATTATTACAATACGTAAGAATCAAAACGCAATTAATGGAACGAATTACTCCTTGTCAGAGAGTAGGTACACGTGGTGGATAAGATAACAACTGGAACCGAGTGAGTATACACGATTCAGTGCCAGCAACCCGAACGTGACGATACACATTCGTTGTCTGTTCAACGGGCCTAAAATGTTTTTACTTCAATAACATGAAGCATGAATATTGAGATATCAAAAAACGCCTTTAAAATTTATAATATTGGCGACATAGTTTGTTTGAACAATAGAAATTGAAGTAGGAAGAATATATGAAACAGTTTGTACCGTATTTTCAGTTTTCAATGGACGCTCCTTGTATACAAAATAAGGTTGCACGCGTTTTAGAAGAGTAAGTGACTTTAAAGCGATGGACTAAGAAGCCGAGTATCATAATAAAGTAACCTGTGTATAACTACGTAGGTAATATAAGTATGTTGTGACAAAGTATATACATAAGTATGGGATAACTTATATAATTCCTTGATTTTTAGTGTGCACAATTATGTTTATGTTTAACCACGTCATTTGCGTTACTGTGAACATAAAATAAGATAAAAAAACAAATGCTTGGTATTCAAATTACATTTTTTCACATTTCGTCAAAATAGATTTAAAGACATTTCAAACGAAAGTTTTAAATTTTATTTTACAATATGTTAAACTGCATCAAATGGACTCAAAATCTGTGCAACTATATACCATCTACATATTAGTAATTCATTATTTATTAAATATCGCAGAAAGCTGGTTCATGTAAGTAATTGTTACATTTGAAATTATTTACTTTTAATTTCGATTAAATAGTACTACAGAATCAAGCAATCGCAATGCACATACATTTTTTAATTGTAATCAGTCCAATTAGTTACAATAATAATACTAACTTTTTCTAAACATTGGCATATTCGTTTTTTTTTTATATTTAACATTATTGTGTAACGTGTCTGTTAGGCTTGTATAAATACTTTTCTTCAGAATATTAACGTAAAATTCGTAAGTAATGTAGATTAAGTGGCGTAGCTTATGGTTCGCTTAAGGGAGGGCGCGGCGTATCGCGCCTTTTGGGGCGGCTATAACACATTTATAACGTTACACACGGCTATAACGTTTCAAGCAAATGACTGATTTTAGTGTTTTTTCTGTACAATAATTTATTTCATAATAATAGATATAGGACCTCCTTGATATGGAAACATTTTGATAATTTGTATAAGTTTTCATTTTATTCACTGTCATTTCCAAACGGGTAGCATCCGGAAGGGGCAGATGTTGCCACCCTCCTAGCTACGCCACTGTGTAGATTGATTGTTATAAAAGAAGCAATCTATGTATAATCCCTTTGGCAATAACGATGTCAATGGGAGCTACACGTTTTGATTTAAAATTATTATTATTAATTAAATAAATATATTATAAAAATGAGTTCAAAAAATTATTAGTCAAATGGATTAAACCTCATTATAAGGAATAATCAGTAATCTATATTTTAATGGTTATATATTTATATCTAATTACTTGACAAGGATATAACTAAATTTTTAATAGTTCTTTAATTGAAATAATAATATTTAGTATGTACTGTGGTAATCAAACAGAGGTTTATAAAAAATAGCAGTGTGCATGTTTTTGCATTTCTTGCCACTTGATCGATTTTGTACTAACTTAGTCATATGGACCGGTTTTAACTACTATTTGATCCGGTAGATGACGCTATATTCGAAGCAGAGACAGTAGAGAGAGAGAGTAAAACAGTATAATCCAAAATCGTTAGCTTTCCCAACATTAATCAGTACTGGAAAAAAGTGGTCAAAATTTTGTCTTGTACTATATTTGATATACTCGAAACATTTTTTGTTAACTGACTTCCAAAAAGAAGGAGATAATTATATTCCTATGTGTGTATTTTTTACTACATCTGCTTCACGAGGCTTTTAAAGTTGAATTTGAAATTGTTTAGTGGCAACACAGACGAGCTGTCAGTTTTACTACTACTGTAGCCTTACTGTATTCAATGAATGAAATATCTATGGTCCAGGAGTTTTTGGCGGGATCTTAGTCTGTCATGTAGTGGATTTTATTTTTTATTCATAATCTTGTGTTACTTGACTCTATATTGTGTAAAATTGGTGGTGTTTTATGTAATATAGTTTGTTTATTGTGCATAAGTGAAGTGAATAGAAAATAATACCACGGACCATGAATTCTGAGATGCCACAAAAACTCCATGGAAAGTTCTAACAAGGGAGCCACCATCTTGTTAGAATATTGAATTAATCACTCGACAATGGAAATCAACAAACTCTTTGGAACATAGTACGCTACTATTAATAAATAAATTAAGATAATAAAGACGGATAAAAGAATATATTATAGAAGATTTGGCGTTTCTGCCTTTACATTAATTTGGACATAGAAAAGATTTGGCGCGTATGCCTTTACGTTAACTTGGACATAAAACTGACTAAAGAATACATAAGAACTATAGAAGATTTGGCGATTAGGCCTTTAAAGAATACATAAGAACTACCTATATTGACAACTTCAGAATTGGCAGTATGGGTTATTTCCTTCGCCTGTCCTATTGGACGAATATTATTACTACTTACTGTATTCTGTCGTCAGATGAAAGCTCCAGTCAAAGAGTATAATAAGTAATATAGTAAGCTCCAGTTGTATGGAGGGTAGGGATAAGGAGTACTGTCACATATGGGGGACCCGTAGAAAACGTTTTAATTTATCTATAAACTTTAATGGAAAATTGATCAGAGAAGCGACTTAAATCTATCGTGACGTTTGTCTCAATATGTTAATTATATCTAAGTCCAACACTAAATTATCCACGCATCCAAACACATTCGGTACGACATCTCATATCTCATATCTCATCACATCTCATATCACAGAATGTGATGTGGTATCTACATTATTGTTAATTTAATAGCTATTCGATACTTATGGCGACATATTTGTATTTAGTAAAGTTTTACAAAGACAACGTTTTAAAGAGCATCATCTAGACTATATATATAATAATAATTTTATCAATAACGGCTAAGTAGTAAGGAAAAATTAAGGCAAGTAATTTCAATAACGGATTTTAGTGGGACTTCAATAAAAAAAGCTACATAATTTCTAGGTTACGGATATAACACAAGGACCTTAGATCAACACAGAATACAAGGAAAGTTGGAAAAACAAAATGAATAGACAATTTATCCTCAAAAGCATAACTATAATTGTCAATACAATAGATATCGTATATTATTGGTAAGTCGTGAATTAAGTTACGTATTCAGTATATATAATTTTAGATGTATTCTACTTTTGTAAGATATGATGCCGTGTTTGTTTTTTTTAGAATATTCCGAGGCACCGAGCTACGGTGGCATCGACGCGATGTGTGTATAATGTTACGCACAGCCTCAAATTCTCATAAAGAAGTTCCTAGGTTCCTGTAGTCTTTTTTTAAACTATCATTAGTGAATGAGTTAAAAAATATATATACCTAAAATAAATGGCGATTAACTGTCATTGCAATTTCTGAATAACCAAATAGCTGTTAAATTATAAAATCCGTAACAGGTTCTCTAAATTTTCATAGAGATAGCTCTCTTTATCAATTGTTTATTGCACTTATATGTTTACAAAATGTATATTGACATAAAAGTCTATTATTGAAGTTAGTATAACTCTCGTATTTATATTAACAGATCAGATACATTTCCGTATGAATATATGAATAAGATTCATGTCTTACTTCATTTAATCTCCTTTTAACTATAAAACTACTTAACTACATGCTTAAAACTAAACATTATTTAGTTTTTAAATCCATTTGACTAATAATCTCTTACACATAATATGATTAGGTACAAAAGAAATAGTGAAATTGAACATACAAAACAGTAATGAAATCTTCAGCTTAATTAGTGAATTAAAACAATGGTGAATCAAACCCGTTATTAATTTATGACCTAGTTACATTATTTATATTACAATACATTATGAAGCCGATGTCATTATAGGTATCATATGATAATTAGGTACATAAAGCACAAACTCAAGAAACAACACAATTTTGAAGGCAGATTTTAATTTTCTACTCCATATAGCAGATAGGATAATCCTAACTTCAATTTTATAGAGAGGTTATTACGAATATATTCGTAATATTTTTTGAAAGATTATTTCAACATGGCGCCATTGACAGCTATGTGTATGATCGGCGGTAGACAAATTTTAAGCTAAAAAACACTCAATAAATTCATGTTTATTCTTTAAAACCTACCATTAAACGTATATCAGTGCAATTGAAAATTGAACTTACTAATAATGGAATAATTTAACAACCAAACTATTGCGGCGTCTGCTTTAACTGTTGCGCTGTCTCAAACAAAAAACAAATTGCAGCCCCTCAAAATACATTTTCAATAAAACTGTAAAGCGGATTTTTTTTTTCAAGGAATAAAAACACGAAAATTGGATTAAGAAATATCGGTCCTTAGTTACAAATTCTCAATCGTACAACTTTTGTTAGCCTGACAGCTAAAATGTTGCTCTGAAGTTTTGGCGCACCGAGCAAAGATCTAGGTTGCCGCCCCTAGACCGAGTGTTATACAATGACACAAAGACATATGGAATTAACTCGTGGATCCGTGATGATTATTCTACACAACCGACTTTTGGAATCGCTGCTCTAGGCTCTTTTGTGACACTATAATTCGCGACATATTTAGGGTTTTAAGCGTTGTCCAGGGGTTATAACCCTATCAGTATGTACTCAATTATGATGAGTTGTGCTTATTTAAATCTTATTCAACATCATAATTAAGTTAGTGGACGATTGTAAAAAGCTATGGGCATATCAGAGACGGACTTTAACATACGGTGGACGGTTGTAATGGACTAAGAAGCCGTGCTTTGTTCACTTATATTATGTAAATCATTTCAGACGATTCAATTAATTATAGCCTCATATATATTTATATATATATACTCTTTTACATACAAAAATAACTACATCACTGAGTGACAAAATGCCTGAAAAATAACATTTAAAATTAATTCAAACAGAAAAGCGTGTACCTTCATATAATTTAAAGCGATAGTAAGCGAAAGTATGGTTAGTAATTCAGTTTAGGCTTTACCTAAGAACATATATACAACAAATAGACGTACTTCTAGACATATTGACTACATGTTAAATCAATTAATTGCACCGGCCTTTTGAACAAACTATATTACAATATAATAATTGAACTGAACGTATTACGTACAAAATAACATACAAAAATATATACAAGAGTTAAAAAGTTGACGTTATTTACAATTAGACATCAACGATATTTAATATTACCAGGTTCTTGTTTAATATGGAATATGAAACAAAGCTATATTACGTTCAACAAAGTAAAAACAAAGTTTACAGTATTAAAATAATATCATAATTATTTTATACTAAACAAATCATTTATTAGACTAAAACGCTGCCTGGTTTCATTATGAATAAGCTCGGAATGGACAAACGTAATAAATCAAGAAGAGTAATAATTTGGCAGTATCAGCGCCCGCTATACGGGTGGAAGTTCAAACATTTGTCTGGACTTCGAAAATTTGGCTGCGGCATTTTAATTGTCTGGCCGTAAAAAGTTATAAGGTTAATATTTTGTCTCAGTACAACAGTTTCTCAATTAATTTGTACTGATCTTCATATATCTATCTATGTTAATATGAGTATATTTTAAACAGTTAGAATAGATATTATTTTGTGGAGCAAAGGAACATGACCGCTACAGTTGACGCTGATAATACACCTACATATAATATACCGGACTATTAAGAATCTATCGATACCTATACAGTCTACAGTTAATATAATACGATGAATAGGGTATATTAAATAAATCGTAATAGAATATTTTTTCAGCATGGCGATTTTGTTAATGAATATATTATATTTGTCAAAGTTTGTAAGAGAGAGAGAGTTTATACTTAGTAGTCGACTGATGATAGCAATTTTTATGTTAATAACAATAACATAAATTAATTATTTCTAGGATTGTAAAGTAAGCTATTTCAAATAATGAATTAATTAATACAAAATTATTTAACTGAAGACCATTTGAAATATAAGTTAAAATGCGACTGTATTTATATTCTAATTACGTACATTATCTATTATACAGTATCCATACTTAATGTTTGAAATTATTTCTGATACTTGGCAAGCCGCAATTGTATAGGTATCTAAATATTATAAAAATAATAAATTAGGACGACTGCGTCAACCTAGGATTCCTTGGGCATTGCATCAGATGCCTTTGCCACGGCAAATCCCTTGCAAGGATATTGGTAAAACAATATGGGCATTTCCATTCATCCAGTCCCAAGGCTGCGTAAAATATAAAAAAAAAATTAATCAGACTTCTCACTAATCTCACTTTATGTTAAATGGCGACTTTCTTAAAATATATTTCAAAGGAGGCAAACGAACAGGTGGGTCACCTGATATTAAGTGATCACCACCGTCCATAGGCACTTGCAACACCAGGCGAGTCGCAAGTGTGTTGCCAGTCAGTCAGGAGGGGGAAGTAGGAGTGGGGGAAGGCTGAGTGGGCCTCCGGCGCTCTCACTGATCGAACGAAACGTAAGAATGTAAGCACTGTTACTTCATGTCGGTTTTCCGTGAGAGGGTGGTAGTACGCCAGGAAACCCGACCCATTCATGCTGAAACCAGTAATAACTTCAGCGTGGCTCTATCTCATCTACAACGGGGCGGTGGACGTGATCTAAACCGTTAACTATCACGCTCAAATTTAAAATCTGTTACCAAGCACCTATGGGTGTGTTTCCTAAATTACACTTAAATACCAGTCCGTCTAGGTTTAATGTATTTACCATCTTGGATCACATCGTTACTTAACATCAGGTGAGATTGCGGTCACCCGCTAAAACCTATGAAATATATAAAGGTTGGATTCATATTCTACGTTTATTAAAGTCCTATTATTTATAGGTAATGTTTACAATATACTTACGTACGCAATTGATGTGGTATTCGCTCTCGTCGATTCGCAATGCCGCTCCACAAGTAGGACACGGTTTCCAACATCCCTCACTCATAGAACATTCCTCTGAAAATACAATTTGATATGTAAAATTATCCATAAACCTATGATATTCACTAATTCCTTAATTTTGGACGAACAAAAATTAAATGACATCATTGCAATTTTTAAATGAACGTGCTTGCTTATAATATAGCATATTAAAAGGACATAAGCTCTCAATTCAATTATTTTGGACATATTTTGCAGCATTTAAATAATTTATCATATTTGAGAAACTAATTATTTTATTGCGAAACTTTACTTCTACTGAATTAACATACCGAGCAAATGTATGTGCAAGGTCCTGGCTTCGAGAGCGACACGACAATGAGGGCAGCGCGCTAGCACAACGCAACGCCTCCAATAATGTGCCTCCAGACCTTCAGCGCGGACTCTTCGCCCGCACCAGGTACACGTCGTACTTAGGGATTAATATTACAATATTGTACACCAAATGAAATGTATTATCATCAATGATATTATAGCTAAAAAGCTGTAGATACGCCATAAGCGCTTCGACAGCGCCTTGTTAAAACTTGGCTAACCAGCTTATTCTTGACGGCCACCCCATCAATCCGCCCGTATCTAAGCAACATATAACTATTTCTTTTTCACCTGCAATATTGAGAATATGCCATCTCACTTCCACATTTTATCTAAGACAGTGCGGCGTTACAATATTACTTTACGTATGTGTGCGTTATCGTATCATGTAGGTAACGTATCTACAGCTTTGTAGTTATAATATCATTGATTATTATTCATCCACTAACATTAGTGACAGTGACAATACTTGGCAGGTGTTATAAAAACGTGGGAACAAATAAACATAATGCTACAACCAATAGGTGTGCTAGAAAGAGCATAAGACTTTGTTCACACTCAAAATTGGAACATGATACGTATAGATAATGTTGGTAAAGAGTCTCTACAATAAAGATTAACTTTCACGTTTAACCTTACTTACAGACGTTTTGTACTTGGAGACGATAACTAACCTAACAGCCAAAAATACTCTACTCCAATGCTAAGGTTACATTACCACGGCTTCCTTCATGCAGTAGTCAAATCAATTATCGGCTACGAAAATTTAGAACATCTGCTTCAGTATTACTCCAGTGACTTTACTTTGAGTAGTTTAATTCAGTTATCGCTTTGAGGAAAACCTTTGCTTACTTCCATTTGATCTTTGAACTTGTTGAATTAAAAACTCACTAACCAAATGTTTGGGTAGCTTTCCAAAGTGTAATATGGTTAATGTCAAGGTACCTGACACTTTGAAATTGTTGCGATTTAATCTATAGGTACATACATATATTCAATTTCTTCTATAAATCATGATATTGTCATACTCGTCAATAGCGGTTTCAGGTCTCTTATCTCTTTCTATTTCTTCTATATCCAATATAGTTTTATATGAATAAACAGATAAAACTGAGAGCGAAACTACATACTATAACTATGTCCGAGGGTAACTTTTGTGTCATTTTCACTTTAAAATATTAGATTGCCCGAATACCTCAATGGTGAACTTATAATTTCAAAGCTAGTCAAGTCATCACGTACTATGGTCCATAGCAACTGAAATAACCAGATTATAGTTCGCCTCTATCAAAATTCTAGTCAAATACAAATATGCTTGTAAACATGGCTTACTGTAAACTGACAGGTTCCGGCAAAGAATCCCCGCAAACGTCACCAGCACCGTCAAATCCTTCATAATGACGATGTTCATTATTCGTGATTTGCTGTCTTCTACCTGTAAAGTAGAACAAGTTAAGCTACTGATTTTTTAAATTATTTTAGACTTAAAATACCATTCTTTAGTTAAATAAGTTACAGTACCCGGCATATGATTTGGCACGTCGGGGAAAGAGAAAGACGTCTAGCAAAGATCGGCTTGTTTCGGTTTTATAAAGCGTTCTTTCTATCGCATAGTGTAATGGCTACGATAGATAAGGGCAACGATATGCGAAACTGAACCGTCATCAGGGTCTACTCCCTGAGGTGCCAAATCAAAAGCCAGGTACTGTACTAAGATTTCGATGACGCTGTAGACCGGTTTGAATTTAAACGGAGACGTAGACAGATAAGAGATAAGTGTAGTAAAGTCTTTGTTGAAACTTTTTGAAAGATATGAATAAATTCTATTTTCAGCAACATTCAATTACTAAGTTGTTTTTCGGATGAATATTATTTCGTATTTTTTAATGTGAGGTGTATTAAAATATCTCCACCATAGATATCTGTTCATTTAGGTTACGGTGCTATAATTTAATAATAGTGCTTTTTCCAAAAATGTACCATTGCTCTCTTTTATTTATTTGCCTAGGGAGTAATAACATGTACATGCTTTGGACAGGTTTTATTTAGCAAAACTAAAACAGTAAATAAATTTATCACACAAACACAAGTCCTTACCAGGGCTATAATACCCGCTTTCATCCATTTGGCTACTCTCATCTAAAAGCATGTTCCTCATACCGGCTACCAACTTTGGGGACTCGAGTGCAGCTTCTCGGAAATGTTCTGCTTTGATTTTCGGAGAATCGAGACTCCTACAATCTGAGTCGCATCTTAAATCATTCCTTGACATCTGCGGTGAGTCCATTGGTAAGGAGTCCATACTCTGGATATCATTTTTAGAGGTTTTCGGGGACCCTAAAGTTGGAGAATCTCTGTAATCCAAATGTAGTGGTTCGTAAACGGTGACAGGCCGTTCCTTTAGCTGTGGTTTGGAGGATTCATGGTCGTAGTGAATCATAGAGTGCCGGTTTTCAGTGTTACGACTCGTTCGACGATATACGACATCAGTTTGACTGTTGTTTTGACTTTGGTTCTCTTGGAAGTGGACCTGAAATTATTCTCTTTATAGTATTTGAAAACGGATTACTTCTAACAGGCACCTTCGTGTTCGTATATTAAATAATTTATAATTCAATGTAATATAAAAATCCAGTGGCATAATGTTTATATAACTACGATGAACTCCGAAACTACTAAACCGATCTTTAAGAAAGTTGACATTTATGTTTTGTTCAACTTGAGAGATCTAACATTTTATATTTCAATTAATGGCCTCAATATTTTTGAATTACAAATTAAATGTTGATTATTGTTATTAATTGTAAGTTTCACAGACTCGAACAGATGGGGCTTTTAGACTGTCATAAATGTGTACTAATATTATAAAGCTGGAGGGTTTGTTTGGTTGAACGCGCTAATTTCAGAAACTACCCGTATCCAACTTGAAAAATTCTTTAAGTGTTAGATAGCTCATTTATCGATGAAGGTTATAGGCTAGATATCGCCACGCTAAGACCAATAGGAGCGGAGCACTAATGAAGAATGTTTCAAAATCGGGTTTTTTTCCTCTTGAGAGCTTCCGCTGCGTTAGCCCAAAGTAAATATTCCACGCGGACGAAGTCGCGGGTAGTAGCTAGTATCTAATAGATGGCATCACGTTTTAGTTTTGAAAATGGTTTATCATAATTTTAATTTAACATTTGTAATAATTGAGCCACACCAATACGTGGAACCATCAGTTATAATAGTAGTATATACACTCATCAAAAAAGTCTAAGCAACATGTACTAATTTAAATTTTAGGATGGTTCTTCACATTATAACGTTGTATTTTATTTTTAAAATAATATCTTTAGAGTTCTATGATGCAAAAATAACAGCTGCTGTCTTTATAAGTTCTTTTAATAACAGAAATGAACAATATTAGAATATACTGTAGAAACTAAGATACATAAGAAACTAAACTTTTTTCTTACAAAATGAAATTTCTAAAGAAAATGTATTTATTGTGAAAGAATAGAACAATTTAATACAAAGTATGATGTCCTCTGCTATTCAGAACTTGTCGGCAACGATTATTCATTGAATTAATGAGACTGTTTAAGTCATCTTGCGGTATTCGCTCTCAATGTATAGTATGGTATATATATGGTATACGTATGGTAGTTTTGACGTTCATGAGTGCCTTTTTAGGGCCTAAATTGAATAAAGTGATTTTGATTTGATTTGAATGGAATTGTAGCAAATCCTTCAGCTATTGGGTTGTTGTCGCTCCGTCCAAGTCCTTAAAAACACGTCTCTGGAGCATGTCCCATGCGTGCTCGATGGAGTTGAGATCTGGCGATTGTGCAGGCCAGGGCAATACCCGGATGTTCTCCGTTGCAAAGTATTCACTGGTTCGCCGAGCTGTATGTGAACGCGCATTGTCATGCATTAACCTAAAATCGGAGCCAAAGGTTTGTGCAAATGGGTAGACATAAGGTCTGAGAATATCCTCAATGTAATTCATGTTTCCATTACAAAAACGAGCTCAGTTCGCCTGTTCTTCATAATACCCGCCCATAACATAACTACTGAGCCGCTGTATGGATGAACTTCCTGAACGCACCTAAGCCTTTCAGTATTTCCGGGCCGACGATACACTCACACCCTTCTTGTATCAGGCTTAAACCCGAATCGCGACTCATCGGAAAACATAATTTTATCCCATTGTTCCTGGGTCCATGTTATGCGTTCTCTACACCATTCATATCGACGAGCGCGATTCCCGTGACGTATCGGTGGGCACCTGATTGGGCGTCGAGCTCGTAGACCGTACTTATGCAGTCGATTTCGCACAGTTTGAGGACTTACATCAACACCACTTGAAATTTGTAGCCTCAAACTTATCTCTCGAGCGGTTAACATCGGCTGGCGTGTTGCAGTCAGTTGTATGTACCGATCTTGCCGAGGGGTTGTTCTCCTTTTAAGGCCTGGATGCTGTTCATCGGGTTCTCCTGTATTATTGTAGCGCTGCCAAAGACGACAAATAACACTTCTATGAATGCCAAAATGTCGAGATACCTGAGATTGATTACTTCCCGCTCGCAACATCCATACAGCTCTTTGCATTTCATCTGCCATCAAATGACGTCACTTCATGACGTAAAGAATATCTAACAATTCAATTTTGTCGCTAACTTTATTTAAATGGTTGGTATAATTATAAAATCATGACTAAACGTAGCAATTAAAACGCACTTAAATTCAAACAAATTCGCAGTCATTTGAATTTTATGAAAAAACAAAACATAATCAATTTTTTTTTTACAAACAGCCTTTATGTCATCAATAACAAAAAAGTTTACTTACCTACGCACTTTGAGTAAATACTTAGAAATTAATTAATATAAATGGTAACATTTGTAATATCACGCATGTTGCTTAGACTTTTTTGATGTGTGTACTTTAAAAGACTGTATACTCGTAGTTTTTTTTAGTATTACATTTCATGTTTTCAAAATGCAATACTTTGAGTTAAAATACAACCAACCTTCTCTGTAGCAGAAGCAGATGATCGCGGAGAATGTTTCGGGCTAACAGCGCTATCTAGCCTCAGTTTATTATAACCCGGACAATTTGCAAGGTCCTTGGCAGTTCTCGGTGTGTATCTCTTGGTTGGCGATTTCTTAAGACTGCTTTTCGATTTGGACGTATAGCTGCCGCTGAGACTCGAAGGGGCTAAAGTGACTGCACTAGAGTTTGAAGTCATAGATTTAAGACTGTACGAAGAAGTTGCTCCTAGTGAGGAAGTCATTCCTAAAGATGCCGTCATTCCGCTAACGGTGCTTCTATTTGAAGGTGCAACGCTTGCGATATCTTGATTATCAGTTATCTGATCAGCACTCAGTGGTTCCTCGTTGCTGGCTTGATTGAGCATTTTCTGTTGAAATAGTTAACATGAGCATAATAATATTAAAATAATTAATACTATTTGATAGTCCCTGTGTATTACAAAATAAGAGTGCTCGGACTTCGACCATAGAGAGAAAAAAACTTTCCAATTTTTTTATTGATAACATTAAAGCTTGTCAATAGCTACTAAACAAAAAGAATAAAGAAAATGGGCTCAGAGGAGGGAGATGTACTTAACCGTTACCCTACTGCCTATCTATATATAGACTACCGGTCCCTGCTGACTTTGTACTGCTTCGATAATTTAAAAAATCCTAAAAGCCAACCGCATCGCCACCTACCGGGTTCAATTGTGAATCTAAACCATTCTCGGATACACTCGAACACGCAAACAAAACTTCATCAAAATTGGTCCAGCCGTTGAAGAGGAATTCAGTGACATACACACGTACAGAAGAATTTTAATATAAAGATATGGGTTGACCGAAACACGGTCCAGTGAAATTAGACAGTTTTTTTTTTAACTGACTACGCTATGGACCAAGCAAGGTTTTAACAGCACAATTCGACAGATTTTCATGTTTTATTATGACCTAGGTGCAACTGTACATGAATCTTACATGGTATTTTAGTAAATTTTTCAATAACATAGTTTATGATAAGGTATGACCGGTTCTTTAGAAAAACAAATCCCTTTAGTTATGGATATTTTGAAATATAATATTTTTAGTAACTAATTTTTATAAATATCGACATACAACCTCGAGCGTGTCAGTTTTAATAACAAAAAACTTGTTATTTGAAGATTTAATGAATAAGGCAATAGTATTATTGTGACAACGTTAGTGGTTTTCTTTATATTCTTTTCCCTCTTATATATAAGGAATAAATATCAAGGAGTTTTAAAGATCTGTTAACGTTTGTTTAAGAGATAAAGCGACAAAATCTTTCGTAATTACTTGAAGTTCTTGCTCACCGGTTAATTATTTAAAATATGTGCCTCTTACCTGCATATCAATCCTATCGAACTGCTGGAACAAATGCCGGTAGATGAGGTTCCTTCGGGTAACAGCATCGTCTGGAGGTAACTGAGCGCGTACGAGGCGTGGAGAGCGTTCGTACGCAGCCAGGAGTATGCGCTCGGCTGCAGCACGCACACATCCTGCTGCGTGCTGAACACCAGCAGCACCACACTCAGCCAGCCGGCGTACAGTCAGCCCGCTATAACATTTAAACATTTGAATGTTTCAGTAGTTTCTAGACGTTTAGAAGTATAATGCCAATCGATTACCCATTGCTATATTACATTTGTTTACGTGTGCATTTACGTACGTCCTGACTAATGGTATCCAAGGGTAATAAATTGAAACATTGTAAGAATTTCGAATGTCCAACAAATGTAGGTACACAATTACTGATATGTGCTCTGTATTTAAAATTCTCAAATTATTCAATGTTTTGCAAAACATACCAAGTGCAATTAATTTAACTGAACTGATATTTTATAAAATGAGCGAACTTAGTGGCTATAATTAGAAACGTCGTAGGTCTCTTAGATCGGCGTAAATCGTCTTATTTAAAAAAAAAGTAAAATTACATATACTTAGATAATCATTTTTTTTTATGTCATAGGAGGTGAACGAACCGGTGTGTCTCCTGATGTTAAGTGATCACCACCGTCCAATGACTTTAACAACACCAGTCGCAAGTGCGTTGCCAGCCTGTGTTTGAGGTAAGGGGAAAAAGGGGAGGGGAGGTGGACCTCTGGCGCTCTCACTGACCGAACGAAACGCAACAATGTAAGCACTGTTACTTCATGTCGGTTTTCTATCAGAGGATGGAGCCGACCCATTCATGCTGAAACCAGTAATAGCTTTAGCGTGGCTCTACATTTAACCCATTTTGGTACTCTATCTAGTAAATAACCCCATCAACTTTAGGGGGTTAGCTTTGCGCACTTTTGGTGAAATGTGTGTCGTACTTTTTTATGTAGCAGTTAAAACATCCATTCAAATATTTATTAATAACTGCTGTAGGTATATTTTATCCAGTAATGGACTCGATAAACTTGGATTAGTTTTTGTTAAGTTTCTGTGGTAATTTTTTATCTAGTGGTTAAATATCACCGTAAATATGAATGAACAACTGGTAATCTGTGTATTCCGTATTAGTACATATACTAACTGAAAAATACTAAACGGATTTCAATGTAGTTTTCAAAGTAATATAGGACTTTGACGGAGTCCAACAGTGGCAACTTCGCTTAGCGCAGCAGCCAGGAAGATGCCACTTTCCGGCCGGAGGACCGAATATCTATAGGACTAAAGCACATGAAAGGAGTCTGCATTTCTTTACGCTTTTACAAAAGGAATAGGCAAAATAAATAAAAACATCGTTTTAAATTCCATACCCAACAGATTAAATACATTTCAGTTACATACATTCAGTTAAACATTGTAAGTAATAATTACGTGAAAGAAGTCGCGGGCATCAGTTATTTGTATCATAACGCAAGGCACATCCGAAACGACACGTGCAGATATCAGAAGTTATAATAGTGAGCTGACGTCAACAATATTCATAAAGAGCGATATCGTTTCATTTGTAGTTCTACCTACGTCCGCACTTTATAGTTGAATATGGAAATTTCTATTACAAATACGGTTGTTGTTTTTTGAACATAATGTGTTATTTGGCACATATTAATATAGGGGATATAGCTCAGTGGTAGAGCAATCGACTGCAGATCGATAGGTCCCTGGTTCAAATCCGGGTGTCCCCTTAAAACACTTTTTGATGTACCTATTTTTTTTAAATTTATTGTTTTTCAATATCTATCAATTTCTGTCTACGCATTCGGGTATCGTAATCCATAATGTTGCATTGTTATATCATATTGCTTTAGTATCATTCCATGTTATAAAATAAAGTCCCCTACCGCGTCTGTCTGTCTGTTCGGGATAATCTCAAAAACTACTGAACGGATTTTTATGCGGTTTTCACCAGTTTATAAAGTTATTTATGTGAACGGTTTAAATACTTAATTTCTTAAGTTTTTTTAATGTGAAACGTCTATAGCCGCGGGTAAACCTGATTTTGGCAACGTGGCGACGCAAAACACGAACCCTTGCACTATTAACGAAACCAAAAACATTTGGATTGCAACTGAACATAAGATTCAAATTTTTTTGTCGGGCACTCGTTATGCCGCCAAACACACCACGCCTACGCCTAGTTGAATTTTTGTATTTTGTATTCAATAAAAATGAATATTTATATGAAATAAATAAACAATCATTATTATGGAATAAATTTGTAATACTTTATCTTTTCATTGTGCCATAGCTGATTCCTGTCGTAATCTGTTCTTTTAGGCATATAACTTATACAAAACAATTTCGATGTTTCACATCTGCCAGGAGACTTGTGACGGCTCAATTTTTTTTTGTTATAATGACGAGTCAACGTCTTCCGGGCCCGCTAGTATAATGTAAATCGGTAGTCTAAAGAATATATTCAAATTATTCTTATGTTTTCAATTTTAAGAGATACTTGTTGTAGCCCGATTATCTGTTCTTCAATATTTGCTAGTGGCTTGATTAAAGAAGTGAAAGAGGCATTAAAATATGCACTTTTAAGAACGATGGCGGTTTATGCTTCTTGGTGTCTCGATAATTACTTCTGGTTTTGGAGTATTGTTTAATTACAATAAGATAAAGTAGTGATTTTAGCGAAATCCGGACCTGTTCTTGTCAGTGGATATTCCGTGAGTTAAGATGAGCTGCTCCAGCATCTGCATACGGGAAAGCGCTAACCGAGGATGCATGGATGCAGGTACAGGTCGTACTAATTGCTGTGGTATAACGTGGAGAGACCTGAAAAAAGAAAATAACAGTTTTGATACCGATGCCTCATGTTCAGAACTGTTGGCAGAAACTAGCGAAGTATTTATGTCGTTTGAAGCAATAATGACATAATGGTTAACTTATTCGGACAACACGTGTATGGACGTAGATTCGAATGCGTGCGAATGAGCCGGAGATTTTAGTGAAACAACGTGACCAAATAATAGTTTGTTGGTAGAACTCTTTCTAAGCCTGGCTGGCTAGCTACCATCCTCAAATTGAAGATATTTTGCCAAGCACCTTGTAGGTGTATTCCAATAGTTGTGGTTGAGAGCCAGTCATCTCCTAGGCGTCTACTATAGGTTTCTACCATCTTGGACCTAATCGGCATCTAACATCAGCAAAGATTGAGGTCAAAGATTAAAACCTATACATTATTTTACAAAATTTACATGCAAAACTCATAAGGTTGCCCCTGAAATTATTAATCTTTATATATAAAAATCAATCTTTGTTCGCTATGCATGCCGAAACGACTGAACAGATCGTGTTAATAATTTAGGGGGTATTCCGGAGACGCTCGAGAGTGTTCCCGTATCTAAAAAATAAATAAGTGTACGACCAGAGTGGACGCTACACAGTCGAGCGTCGAGCGTGGCGTCGCGTCCGGCGTTCGTTTCAAACATATGCATTAATACGTGGGTGTCCTGAGTGGCGCGCGAGCGTCGCTCTTGGACGCTGAAGGCGCCGCACGCGACGCCACACTCGACGCTCGATTATAGCGTCCACTCTGGACGTACACTAAGTGTGTGTTGAATATATTAATGAAATTGTTGTGGCCTAATCTGAAAGAATTAAACTATACAATAAAAATTGAATACTAGCTATTATAACCTATCTATATATCTATTAAACTCCAATATTAAAGAGTTGAAGTTGAAGTTAGTGAGTTTGGATGTTCGGGGTAATCTCTGGCACTATTGATTCGATTTTGAAAATTCTTTCACTGTTAGAAAAGTGTATTAGACTCCTTTTTTTGCTACATATATATTTTCAATAATGAATCACGATAAATGAAATTAAAATTAGCAAAATTCTATAATATGACGTGCGCTGCTTGAACGGTTTGAAATAAAAGAATAAATTCTATGGCAAAAATATTCAGTACTTTTACAAAGAAGTCCGCGACACCATACATATCTTAGTTTAATATCTTAGTCAACAAGATGATGGGCTATGTGACAAAAGTAAAATAAATTTGACAGGATTAAGTTTGGATGCAGATTACACGTACACTTACAAATTCTTATAGAACAAACAACTAAATTGGCCCCGATTGGTGATGCTGCAAACGGATGCTAGTCTTTTTTTAAAAGATTTCTCACATACCAACTGGGTATAGTGAGTTCCTGAATAGTTTGGATTCACAACTGAGAACTGCAGGTGTCGTTGAAATCGGGTATTAGGTTTTTTAAGATTGTTTGAGTTTATAAATATAACTGAAACAGGTTGTAACTTACTTGGTGCAGACAATGTTGCACGGCTCAGCTAGTGATTTTATATTGGTCATCTATACCTATATTTATTTTACTGAAAGTTCAACAGTTCGAGAGCTGCATTCATAATCAAAATCAAAAATCACTACATATTATATAAAGTAAATTTTCAAAAAAAAGTATTAACCGACTTCAATATCAATCAAAAACCCATAAGGCACTAAAAAGCGGACAATAAATAGTTTATCAAATTAACCAAATTAAATAAAACATATGAATATGTGTGCTACCTAGAGATGTATTGGAAGTCGGTGCCAACCAAACCGAAAATCATATCATCTACAGGTACAAAGTTTAAGTCCACTCTCGCGTCTCTGTAATACAAAAATTTTGGTTGGTACCGACTTCCAGTACATCTCTAGGTAGCACACATATTCATATGTTTTATTTAATTTGGTTAATTTGATAAACTATTTATTTTCCGCTTTTTAGTGCCTTATGGGTTTTTGATTGATATTGAAGTCGGTTAATACTTTTTTTTGAAAATTTACTTTATTTTTCCATTTTTAGTGTACATAAATATATTTTACTAGCAGTGCCCGCGAACTCCGTTCCGCCTTAAGTATATTAAAATATGCGCATTTTTGCGGTATGGTATGCGATATGGTTTCAATTGGTTGTACAATAAGTAACGTTTGGTACGAACGCAACCTTATCAATAATCCGCGATAGTTTCTACCACCAACTCGGCTACCATCGCTTCACATATAATACACCTTAAATAATGTAATTACAATGCTTGCGTCATGTTGCAACACAGCAACGAACATAAGCACAATAGGGTCCTAAGAATTGAAGAGTTTTTTTAATAATATTGGTGGCAAACGAACATACGGGTCACCTGATGGTAAGTGATCACGGCCGCCCATGGACAATTGCGACACGAGAGGAAACACAGATGCGTTGCCGGCCCTTAAGAAAGGAGTAGGCTCGTTTCTTGAAAGTTTACTTACTTTGTCACGGATCCCATAATCAGAACCTAACCAAACTCTCATCAAAGTACCCTTGAAGTACATCCTTTCCAATAAAAAATGAATCATCGAAATCGGTTAGCGTGATATTGAGTTATTCGTCTATTTGTCGTGTACATACTTAATGCAAATCTAAAACTTATACGGTTTTGCACTGGATGCCGTTGTCGGAACTGGACCAAATTGAAATGGGACTACATGGGAAGCACCAGCTTTCAAATAAAAGAGTAATCAAAATCGGTGCACCCAGTCCAAAGTTATGAGGTAACAAACATAAAAAAAAAAAAAACAGACGAATTGATAACCTCCTCCTTTTTTTGAAATCGGTTAAAAATAAAGTCCTCTGCCACGTCTATATAGACGTTACAGACACATGTCTGTTCACGATAAACTCAAAAACTACTGAACGGATTTTCATGCGGTTTTCAAAGAACATAAAGTGATTCATATGGAAGATTTAGGTATATCATTTGTCAAGATTTTATTATCAGGCCGGGATAACGTTCGCCCGACCCGCTAGTATCTTATAAGATTTAGATATCAAGAAGGCACTTATGAATGTCAAAATTACGACCAGTTTGGAAAACAACCCAGTTGTCATTAATGAAGACGATTAGATGAAAGCAGTAACTTATACAAATTTTATATTATAATAATTTTAGTTGTTATGTAATGTGGTAGTTAAGTTCGCTCACCTTACTTGTGGGCACTCTGCTACCGTGAGTACTGTATGCTGAGCTGTGGAGTGCACCCGCGGCGCGGGGTCTCCGCACGCTCGAAGCAATTCGGGCAAAAGTTTCTCCAAGCAACGTCCAACTTCTGCAGCACAAACTCTAAAAATCATTACATAGAGAACAGAATAAGTTTACTACGGCAAGGAAAGGTAAAGGAACTGAACGAATTCGTTTGACATTATGTAGTCTACTGTCTCTATAATGCAATAAGGTGACATGATAGATAACATTGTAGATGGTAGAGCTACGCTGAAGCTATTACTGGTTTCAGCATGAATGGGTCGGTAGTACTACCCTCTCACAGAAAACCGACGTGAAGTAACAGAGCTTGCATTGTTGCGTTTCGTTCGGCAGGGAGGGGCGCCGGAGGTCCCACCTCCTTTCCCTTTCCCCATCCCCTTACTCCCCATCACCCCAAGACAGGTTGGCAACGCACTTACGAATCTCCTGCTGTTGCAAGTGTCTATGGACGATGGTAATCACTTAACATCAGGTGACTCACATGTCCGTTTGCCTCCTATGATATAAAAAATGAAAAAAACAAGCTAAATTAAAATTTTCTGCATTAACTTAATTGAAAGGGCGGTTGATGTTACTCGCGTCCGTAGGAAGCGTAAATCTCATTCCCTTGCAAGTGTTCCCGGGTGGTGCTAAAGAGTAACGAATTTTTGTCCGCTACACTGTTCCACATAAATTAAACCTCGCAACGACAAATAGTGTAATGAATCAATTGACGATAATAAAAGATGGATAATTTATCTAGCCTTACGATTACATCAAAATTAACTGACTTGAACTTGACTAATGAATATTACTGAAATGAAAACGCGGGGTGGTAGGGTTTTATAGCCCAACTGGGTCGCATTGTATATGGCGAAAAAGTCCGTCATAGTGATTCGCTTCTGCGGTTCGTGTTTCGGGATCAGCCTGTGCATATCCAGTTTTTCGCAGGCCGGCATGACAGTGGCGACTGGCGGTGGATAGATTCTCTTTCGGTGGTCACCATTGTTTTTGGATTGTGCTGTGCTTCCTATCAGGCATAGTGCAGTCATTTTGCTACAATAACAAAAAAACTAATGATTATAATAAAAAAAAAACTAATGATTATAACTGAATTGAAAACCAATGAATACAACTAAAATGAAAACTAATGAATATAATTGAATTGAAAACCAATGAATACAACTAAAATGAAAACTAATGAATATAATTGAATTGAAAACTAATGAATATAACTAAAATGAACACTAATGAATATAATTGAATTGAAAACTAATGAATATAACTAAAATGAACACTAATGAATATAATTGAATTGAAAACTAATGAATATAACTAAAATGAACACTAATGAATATAAGTTAAGTAGAAACTCATAAATATTACCTATCAGGTACAAAGTCTTGAAATAGCACCTTGACGACTTCATTTGCTTGGCTGTAGACTGAAAAGACCTTATCTCTGAGAGCCCTCTGCAGAAGAATGGCGGCTGCTCGGGCGGTTTTGTTCGGTGATGTTTTCGTGCTACCATTTGAAGGAGAGTTCATTTCGGCTCGAAGACGAGCAAGTCCTTCTTCTTTATCCAAATAATTTTTAGAGAAGAACTTCTCTACCTGAAAATAAACCTCTTTATAATTATGGGTGTTATATTGGTATGGTATGGTATGTTATGTTATTTTTGTTCCAGAAAATATGAAGATAAAAGAATAGTACTTAGGTATGTTTTAAATGAAAAACATTTGAATGAAAGAGTTGAGGTATTTTATAATAGTCGCCTAACCAAACCAACATAAAGATTACATCTTAAAGCTGCATCTGTTACAAAAGACTTAATTGAAGTTAGTTTTTCAGTGATTTAATGAATATTATATATTGTCACTAGAAATGAGCTATCGCATAAATGCTCCCAATATGGCATGATCTTAAAAAACTAATGGTCGTCCAGAGCTCAAAACTCGATCATAATAAGGGGTACAAAGTACTTCTTTGATTTTATTTCGTAAATGGTAAAAAATGAATTGAGTGTTATCATAAAGGACGTAAGGAGTGTGAATTATGACGAATAGAGAGAGAGAGAAAGAGACAGAGTTGGTATGGAAAAGAAACTAATCATTTCCAAAGATGTAATTGATAACACTAATAATTGTCAATAGCTACAAAATAAGATAAAAAGAAAGAAAACGGTTCGGAAAGAGAGACTCTGGTCTATTTTATTTGTTCACCGATTCATATGAGATTACTGATACGATTTACTTACGAGAGGATAACCAAATATAACTATAGGTAAAGCGGCTTGCTTTCTCTCCCTTTCGTTGAGTTTGTGAGGAGGTCGTGCATGTGATGTGGCACTCCCACCGCTGCATTCCTCTTCACGAGCCTCCCGAAGATACTCATTTGTGTGGGAACTGAAAATGTAATTTGTCAAAATAGTCACAGTATTACGACGATAGATTATTTCAGGACCTACTAGTGTTATTAACAAAAAGCAGGAGCCGTGACTTTTATTAGGTTTGGTTACATAAGAATTATGTAAATATGTCGAATATCTAGAGATTTTAAAACCCTTGACGAATGATTTGTATACTTTCTTTAATTATTGACATCCTCTTTTTTGACAAAATTGCTATCAAAATATAAAATTATGTTAATAAGGCGTTCTATACAATATATCTTATTAATACCTATGGTATCTTTAAAAAAACTGTAAAAAACGTTTGTGTGTTAAATGATGAATATACTAAATAGTTACTCACTGCCTTAAAGCTGGTAACAATCGTTCTTCGTAAGCTTCATACGTAGATCTTGGACCTGCACTTTTATTTCTTCTTCTAAATAATGAACCTGGAATATAATTTTTATATAAATTGCTCATTATTCGTCTCTTTAAAACCTAATAAAAAATACTGTTAATTTGTACTTGATGTTAAAGGTAATTGTTTATCATAATAGAACGTGTAAATAAATATAATAAAGTATCATGATTACAGTATTAACATGCAAAAGTAAATCGCGGTAATAATTGTTGTAAGCATATTAGTTGTAAGTAATACTTGTAAGGAATTATTTAAATTTTTGATATTAAAAATCTTTCTGTGAACAACTTCTTTCTTATAGAACCTCAAACTGTAATGTATCCTGTAGTATCGATGCTAGAGTTAAGCGAGATTTTCAATTAGGCATACGGCCCTTGGCAGCGAAAGCAAACATCTAATATTTGACAATTTACCATTTGCAGCATTTGGAGTGATACTTCTACGTGGGCTATCAGTCTCTTTCCTTAAATCTTCTTCTTCTATCTTCTTATTTTCTTCTATTCTCTTATATTCCTCTATCTTTTTATGTGTTTCTATTTTATCATCTTGTACTGTTTGGACGGCTTGAGCTGACTGGCTAATGAGTTGTGGATGGATATCTTCTGGTAGAATGGGTGCTGGTAACTGGTAACCAAGGAATAAAGTTATTGAACTCTTAATAAAAAAGTAATGAAATTTAGAAATTGTATTAATGAATATATACCTTTTCTAAATGATGGATTTCTTCTTCATCTTCTTCATCGCCATTGAGAAACTGGTGCTCGTCTGGTCTAGAATCTATTGGAGGGACTGGCGAAGGTATATCTAGACTTAGCGATCCAGCTGCTACTGACGGAGACAAGTGATGAGAGAAGTCGTACTCTTGGGGCATAGACGAGTCGTTCCGCAAATCGGGCTGTAATTTTTTTTTTACACTGTCGTTAGTGAAACTAAAATTGGTATATGGATTCCCACATTTCAAATTTTAATTAATTAGGCTAACAAATACATTATGAATTCATTTGAAGACGTACTTCAATCCAATGTAAGAAACTAATGTCAATATATATATACTGTACTAAAGAAAGTCAATTATATTTGCCTCACCCCTTCCTTCTCGAACAGTCTACAAAGTTGTGGGTCTTCCTTAACTCCTACTAGTGCGTCGGTTATTCTGTCACGCATACGACGAGCTAATTCGAAGTCGTCCCTGGCCGCAGCAGTCCTCTTGCGGAGCCTCCACCTGCCGATGCGTATACCTGCTGCTGCCAGTGCAGATCCAGCGGATTTCAACCGGCGAGCGTATTCAAACCGCTCCTCTGTGTTAAATTTGTAAAACCACCGACGAGTTACAAAACACAGTTAATATCGTGAAGTAACCATGTAATGGTGATACTGAACAAAGTAAACGATTTAAAAGAGAAAGATTTAAAAAGGGGTAAGTCCTGTCCAAATGTTCTAACTGTGGAAGCACTACTGTCAGACATATGTCTACTGCAAAGAGGTAGCGTTCGCTTTGTTATGTTTACTTTCAGAGGGTGTGATTGACAACATATAATGATGCGGGATGACTAGGTGATTCAACTTGGACATTAAACTTAAGAACCAATTGGGACTGGATTGTAGACTGCGATCCTTTTGAAGATTGTAGTAAAAAGCTATATGTTGCAGTATTCATTGAATATCAGGAAAACTGCATGCCAGTTTGCTATTTTAATTTATAAGATAAAGCATCTGAAAATTTTTATAAAGAGAGAGGTTACATACCACCTACAGCAGCTTTCTTCTTTGCATCAAGAGTTCTGACCAGGTCTGCTATTTCGTTATCAACGTACATGACGAAGGCCAAGTCATCGTAGGGTGAGTAGACTGGCTCTGTTTTTGCTGTGGTGGTTGAGAAATTAACAGCTTCTTCTACTTCTTCCCCTAACACGTTCACGGCCATTAGTGCTACCTAAAATAATATTATTAAAATAAATATACACTAGCATAATATTGGTACGAAAATCAATTAGATGAATGTTCGAGATATATATTTAGACCCCATATAAAGTTGGGTTTTTATATTTATTAAATAGAAGTAAATAAAATTGTATTAAATCAAGATCGTAACTTGTCCCATAAGGCCTTGGAGTTTCGTGGGGGTAAGGATTTTTCTAAGCCCACCCGGCTGGCTACCACATTCTTCTTCTTACCCTTATCCCACATAAGTAGGGTCGGTACAACATGTTTCTCATGTTGTGGTATATAATTTGGCTTAATTTTACGATCGGCCGCCTGCCTGACATCAACCCTCCTTGGGATTATTTTGTTGTACCACTGTATTTGTGATTATTATTATATAGTTGCGAAGTCTGATGGGCTCCTTTAGCCTTACAATTGTTTGTTCCGGTTAAAAACGAAGTTCTTCAAGATTATGGTTTGCTTGTTATATTGCCATTTTTATGTAACGGAAAACTATCCAACTTTAGACTGCATTTTCTGGGTTTTTTTTCAAGGTTGGTGGTTTCAGAGTTTTCTCACTAATAATAATACAATATTAGATATAATAAACCATTATAAAAATATAAAATAGGAAAACTATAATAGAAAAATAAATGCAAATAAAAAAAATTTGGCTGGCTACCACATTAAAGTTGAAAATTGGTAGCCTAGCACTCATTGGTATGTACCTGCATTTGAAAGTCAGATTATCTCTAGGTTTAGAGTGTCTACCATCATCATTTAACACCAGATGAAGTTTTGGTCAAACTCTACGAAAACCTACGAAGTACAAAAAAAAAAGGTTTACTGTGCTGTATGACATCGAAGACTTTTTGCGCATCAAGAATGAAATGGCGATGTGTTATGTATATTGGTTATTTTACACAGAATATTTATCAATGTTAATCATGTATGAGTGTGTATGTATGATCCGTATTATATGGGTGCGTAACTTTGTGTATATTATTATGCCTCTTTGTGCATGGTATTTTGTTACATTTTCTTTAAAATATCACTATTAAGAATCAAGAAGATATGCATATATGTATAAAACATTATATTTAATTTCATTGTCGTTTTCGCTTTCCATAGCGTCAAAGAATATCCCAATCGCTTAGAACAGACTCTGAAATGTGTTCGGCAACTGTTCGGTCATAAATTGGATGGTAAGTAGCCACCTTTTTTTGTAATCACTATACTAAAAACCGGATATTCGAAACTTTGGATTTACATTTTATGCAATTTATTTGGAAATTGGTGCTGAGTGAACAACTGCTTCGGCGATATTCTTGAAGATTCAAGGTAAGTGAGCCTTTATCTCAATTATAGAGTAATACATTTGATATTCATTATGCGGGGTGTCTAATTCCAGACATTTAAAAGAATATAATCCGCTACCAAGGATACCCCGGCCTACATGGCTGTGATGGTGTCACGCCAGGTACCGTAATATACCTGATCATTGTCTCTAGCCGGTGGATGAGGCCCAGATAATTTTAACTTCACAAATCGTGCTACAGTTGGTTCAGGCAGTGCTGCTGATCTGTAATAGAAAACAAAAATGCTAACTTTAGACCAGTACATGAGACGCATTAACATCGATATACTATATATTACTAACGTATTACAAAAAGTGAAAATATGGTCATGAATGCTTTCAATCAACCGATTATCATGAAATTTGACAAACACATTTTCAAGAGTACAGAAAAAAGCATAGGGCATATTATCAAGAAAAAAAAGCTGTTCTTTTTTTATACCATTGGTGGAAAACGAACGGGTGGGTCACCTGATGTTAAGTGATCACCACCGCCCATAAACACTTGCAACACCAGGGGAGTCGCAAGTGCGTTGCCAGCCTGTGTTGGGGGGGAAGGGGAGGGGAGGTGGGCCTCCGGCTCTCTCACTGACCGAACGAAACGCAACAATGTCCAAGTGCGTTGCCAGCCTGTGTTGGGGGGAAGGGGAGGGGAGGTGGGCCTCCGGCTCTCTCAGTGACCGAACGAAACGCAACAATGCAAGCACTGTTACTTCAGTGTGGCTCTACCACGTACTATAGAAAATTCTTGTACTTTTATGTTTATGTTAATTAGCTGACTTTATATGACACGCTCTATTACGCGTAGTTTAAGTGTGTAGAATTGAAGTGTACGCAAATTCACCAATGATAAAGAAAGTGTCGTGTAAAGGAAGCTACTAAGATGAGCAAAGTAGCAAGTAAAAGTTAATTCTAATATAAAACTTAATAAAATTTCCTAGCGCCACGTATATAGCAATATGTTTAAACACAATTGCTTTTTCTAAGTCCACCTGCCTTTTTCTAAGCATCTTTTGGTGTGTTCCGGGAATTACATTTGAGAGCCAGTTCCCCTTTAGGTTTTAACCTGTTTACCATACTAGACTACGTCATATTTTAACAATTAATGAGATTGTAGTGAACGGCTTAAACCTATACGGTGTTGTTACAATAATGTTAAATACGTATAGAACACTTACTTTAAAAAGGTTTCGAATTAAATGCACCGCGGTCGCCGAATGTTCGGCATCTTGCTCTCTTGTCTCACTTTGGTTACGTTAGGTGAGACTTGCGAAAAAGTGCATTTAATTCGAAACCTTTTCAAAGCAAGTATTTAACTATTTCGTAATAATACCGATAAAATATTAAAAAAATTACAATTATGATTGAACTCGGCATAATCCAAATGACTAGCCTGAAAACCATTTTTTATAGGTGCGAACACCTTGTAACATTTTTGTAATGTACCTTAGTTCTCTTGTTCTAGCCTGTGGCGCCGGTCGGGCTAGGGTGACCTTCCCCACGCTGGTGTAAGTGGCACCGCATGGAGTAGCCGCCCCTTCTGATACCAGGCCTCCAGACACTAGAACTTCTACGCATGCCGCTGCAATTTACCAATAACATATAAACGTTATTCACTTTTTTATTAAATATTTTTTTTATAATTTCAATGCAGATGGATAATAATAGCATATAATAGTAGTAATAGCATAATAAGCACTATAATAAATGTAGTCCGGTGAAGCTGTTAATATCTTGCTAGGTCAATAGCATATCATATCATATCATAGCATAACAGAGAGGAAATCCCCTGAGTCGCCGCACCGCCATTGATTTTATAACGAGGTTTTCTCCTCATCCGCCATAGCCTCCCCGAGGTCCACTCCGTCCTAAGCTACCCTATCTCCCCTCCCCCATCCCTCGATCCTAACCCTACCCTACCTACCTACACAACCCTATGCCCACCTATCCCTTATACTTGCCTACCGACAAAGTAGGTAGGCAAGCTAGAGATTACCTAACCAACTTCCCCCCATTCGCCCACCCTATAATCCCTAACCCTACCTACCTACACCCTACGCCCGCCTAACCCCTGATCTTGCCTACTTACGTGGTAAGTAGGCAAGCCAGAGGTTCCTATCCTGTCCCCCCCATACCTACGTAGCCTACGTGGGAGGCTCCCTCAGGGCGGCCTCTGGTGGAACTCGCCTCCTCCTCTCCTTCAGACATCTAAGCCAACCTCACCTGCACATGGTGCACCCCTGCTGAATAATGAACAAGGCAATGCCGACAGCAGGGTGGTATTCACTTTTGCGGGTCGCGTTTCGGGATCAGCCTGTGCATATCCAGCTTTTCGCAAGCCGGCATGACAGAGGCGACCGGCGATGGTTAGTGTGTCACTCGGTGGTCGCCATTGTTTTTGGATTGTACTGTGGCATCTTTATGTGGTACCATCAGTCACAGTGCAGTCATTTTGTCGGGCTACTATTTACGATTTTTTAATCCACTCATTAAATCTCATGAATATTTGTAATCTAAATATGTGCTCATTAATTCTTATAACTTTTACATTACATCCATTACAACTCATAAGATTCTAGATTTTTACTTAAAATACGGTGAGATTCTATTAGACACTGAAGCTACTCATAAGATCTCTTAGATCTAATGAGTTATGGCAGTTATGAGTTTTTATGAGTAATTTCTCGGACAAATACACCTATTAAATCTTATAGAATATTTTCGTATTATTTTTTTTATGAGAAGGTATGAGTTTTTTCCAGCAGGGTAGTCAGTTCGAGAAAAAAAACGTAATAGCATAAAACTGAATTAAGTCGCAATGTTACCGAAAAAACTACGTACATTTTTATAAATAAAATGATATAGACTGAAGTAATATATCTTTTTAAATAAATTAAAGTTAATAAGATGATTACTTTTTATTACGTCTTATACTTATGAAATTGCCGTTTTGTATGAAAAATTTTAAACGAATTTTTTTCATGTATTTTTTATTGGTATTATTCGAAGTAATCACCCATGCAATCAATACATCTTTGCCAACGCAGTGGCAGTTTATTGATGCCCTTCTTAAAGAAATCAGCTGGACGGGAGGCAACAAATTCTTCAAAGGCATTTTGTACTGCCTCTCGGGTATTGAATTTTTTTTCCCGCCCAGGAGTTATCAAATTCTGGAAAAAGTAGTAGTCTGTAGGCCCAAGGTCTGGTGACTAGGGCGGATGACGGAGAACTTCTAACCCCAGTTCTTGCAACTTGGAGACCGTCTGCTGTGCAGTATGAGGTCGCGCGTCATCGTGCAGGAGCAGCGGAGACGAGCGATTGACCAATGCTGGTTGGAGATGTGCCAGCTTCTCCATCATTGTGTTCAATTCTTCACAGTACACATCTGCAGTAATGCTCACCCCGTTTGGTAAGAAGCTATGATGAATCACATCGGCGCTAGGCCACCAAACAGTGACCATCACTTTTCTAGGGGTAAGTTTTCGTTTAGGGCAATGTTTAGGTGCTGAACCAGGATACAACCAACTTGCTGAGCGCTTGCGGTTATCAAACAGAATCCATTTTTCATCGCAGGTAACAATGCGCTTCAAAATTCCTTCATTTGTGTGTCTGTCGAGCAGTGCCAGGCACATCTCGACGCGTACTTCGCGCTGGCGATCATTGAGTTCGCGGGGCACCCATTTGTCAAGCTTTTTTACCTTGCCTATTTGACGCAAATGGACCAATATTGTTTTGGCGCTAACATCGAAAGTTGCTGCTAATTCAGCCGTACATTGTGTATCATCAGCTTCCACAATCGCCTTTAATTCGTCATTGTCGACCAAAGTCTTCTGACGACGGCGAGGTTCATTTTTCAGGTCGAAATTTCCAGAACGGAAGCGAGCAAACCAATAAAAGGTGGTGCATTGGTTTGTAGTGTTAGCTCCGAAAACGTCGTTGATGTTGCGTGCCGCTTGTGCCGCGTTGCTGCCACGACGGTACTGATATTCTATAATTACTCGAATTTTTATCGTATCCATGATGACGAAAAAGATTGAAATGCGATAAAATTTATAAACAATAAACAAATGACTACCTTTTGGAAAAAGAATTCCATGTTTTTAAAATAAAATTAATTTGAAATTATAATTCTTAAGCCAAACAAAAATTATTTTGATTTGAAATGGCCAGTACTGCAGAACGGCAATTTCATAGGTAAAGACCTATTATTAAAACATCGGGTTATTTCATTTTACTTCACTTTATTAATTATCTTCAGAGACTAAGTTACTAACATTTTTAAATCATAAAGGGAACAACAATCGTCTAGTTTTGTAGTTTTGATCGTATTCAAATGGCTGTTGCATTGGATGTATTCTTCAGGAAACGTTATTTTATTTTCTGGTGAAATCTTGAGAAACGTAAATTTTGAGTTAATATGTTTTTTCATTTTTAAATATGATTTTCAAAAAATGTTACCAGTCCGCACGCAGTTTATACGCCGAAGGTATTTATACAATTAACATTAAGTTTCATATGTACATAAAGCATAAGTTATATAATAATTCACTATAATGCTTATATGAGTTATAAAACATAAGTGAAAATGATATAAAGAGACAAAATTTCAAAAAAATAGTTCGCAAATATGAGGATTGTTCTCATTCAGCAATATTCTTTAATAATACTGGTCTCTTATCGTTATATGTTGGCCAAGTAAGCTACATGTTTATAAATTATGGCCTTTTTCTCATGCATAAGCTATATTACAGTTAACCGTAACAAAATTCTTTCAGTGGTTTTTGTGTGAAAAAATAACAAATTAGTCTGACAGTATATATGTCCAACGGTATTTAATAAATATTAAATAAATAAGTTATAAATTAAATATACATTAACGCAAACGAACCCGTGAGCAGAAGTTAGTTACGTAATTGTTATAGGAGCACTCAAAAAATATAAAATCTTAGTGGAAAGTTTTTGTCAATTGTAGAATTTAATTGTTTATTGTTTTAGTGTGGAAACGATCAAACCATGCTATCGCATCGATGGACTATTGGTAAATAAAATATTAATAGAAATGAATGATATAAATATAAAAATACTTATAATACTAGGTAATGCTTACGTATGAGTTGATGATGAGCTAATAGCTGGAGTTTGTGAACACTCGTAACACACGACAGCCGTAACAATAGCTCGTGGGGCGGAGCACCCTCGCTGCGCCAACCCCGCGCCGCTGGCCCTTGTGAATTTAATTCGCATGCTGGATACGTGCTGTCCTCACCTAATAAAATCGATATTAAATTTAGGCTTTAAAAAAAAACACGATCTTTAATATTAGCAAATTTGGAAAACTGGCAAAAAGGAACCCAAATAGGTGCGATAACGATATGTGATACACGTATATAAAAGTACGTAAATGTAAATGAAAAGTAATATTGTTATATCTGAGATCAATAAAGTTCAACGTTGTTTCATCGGTCATCACCAAAGTAGGCGAATCTAAGCGTTTTTATATCGTAATTCAACGAGAACAAAGTAGCGAACGTTTGCTAATACCAATTGTATGTTAGTAACATCATTGTCGATCATAGTATTCAATAGAATATCGTAAATATTACCTTTAGACAATCCCTGCCTTACTAAAGTGCCACTTTACTAATAAGGGATTTATTTGAAAAACCATTTCAACAGATAAAAAGGAAAATAGAAAAAATGAATGTAAAAATTTTAAAGTCAAAATTGATACTTTCTCGTCTAGAAGTAGTAGGAAAATAAATGTTTTACCATTATTGGAGATATAACAAGTTAACGGATTAAAAGAAGGATTTAAATAATAGTATAATATACATATTATGCACAAAGCTAATGGATATGACATAACCTGAGTGTATATATTCTTCTAATATTTTTATTAAATATATTTTACTTACTCGTAGCGTAAACGACGTGAAATGGTATACGTTTAGGCATTATAAATTATTCTACCTCTCTACTTTACACTCCGAAATCAAATTCACTTCCATCGCTATATAAAATTAAACAAAAACACTACAAAACTGAAGCACTATGCGCAATGAAAAAGAAAACAAATTTAATATACTTCGTCAAATCATTTTATATTTAAATTTCTTTTGTGACATAATAGTTGATGTACGGACGTCCGTTTTCAATTACATCGAATAGATATTTAAATTAGTACATATTTATATAATTTTAACAAGTCCAATTACGTTCTTATAAAGGATGAAGTTAGCGCAGAGTGGTGTAGAAAAATCAATAATACCAGAGAGCTGCTTTCGTTCCCTACGATTGCCGCGCACAGCCGCAGTGTTTGTAATGCCATCTGTATGTAGGAAAGAATAATTGTAATCCGCGTACGTACCCTTTGATTTATATTTAAGTTTAGTTGGTGATATTCAACAGGATTGCGTGTCTTATGTGGATTTAAACTGGTATAGTATTAAATTTTTTTTTATTATAGCTTGGGTGTCTCCAGTCTTATGATGTTATTCGACACCCCTTACACCCCAAATATCTTAATTGTCATTTTGAGTGCGCTGTCGAAAAGTGTATTGAAATAGAAATATTATTAACTAGCTGACCCGTGCGACTTCGTCTGCACCAAATCGGTTATTACCGGTTTCGATTGTACTTTTAAACGCGAAAAATCTAAATACATCTCAAAACCCGATTGCAGCCACACCTATGTTCCAAATTGTGAATCCCAACTATCCAGGGACTCACTCAAACATATACCCAGTTGGTATGTGAGAAATATTTTAAAATAAGCTTAGAACCCGTTCGCAGCATCACCTACCAAGTCCAATTAAGATAACAAATAACCTACAAATATTGCCGATAAATGTCTTCCCAGTACGTTGCCCCAGTAACTTCTGTCCCAATAAGCCTACAACCCGTTCGTAACATCATCTACCGGGTTCAATTAAAAGAAAAACTAACCTACGTATATTGGCAGTAATGTAAAAAAACATTGAGAGGTCCATGGACCTCCAGTTGGAACGTAGTTCCTTTCCCTTTTTTGTAGGCGTTTACTATACGCTCAGTATAGTTTACATTATAAAATATCAAGTTGATAGAGTTAAATTGTAATTTAAACGTTAAAATATATTCATAAAATAAATAATGATAAATTAAACACTGAATGACATAATAACTATTTTCAACTTGTATTAAAACTTTTTCACACTACATTGTATTAAAGAAAAACATAAATATTAAAAAGATATGAGCAACATGTGTCATCTGTCACTTGCCTGTGACTATTTGTCTAAGAGCTAGGCAACGGTTTCGACAGCGAATTGGCTGCCGGTAAACCTTTACAGGCAAAAATATTGAACTTTATATAATTTTAGAATGTTTTGTTTTTCACTAACTTTTAAACGCTACTAAAACGTGAATTTATTATTGCCAGACATTTTTGATATTAACAATAATGTGCCCGATGCAATTTTTTGTAAATAAAGAAGTATGTTCAAACCATGTTAAGATATCTGTAATTTTATTGAAGTTATATTTCTTTTGGCGCGTTAGGGAAAAATGATGAGAGTAAATTTTTACGATGAACGCGCACACCGTAACAAAAAAATGATGAGAGTAAATTTTTACGATGAACGCGCACACCGTAACAAAAAAATGATGAGAGTAAATTTTTACGATGAACGCGCACACCGTAACAAAAAAATGATGAGAGTAAATTTTTACGATGAACGCGCACACCGTAACAAAAAAATGATGAGAGTAAATTTTTACGTTGCGCGCACACACCGTCACGAAAAACCGACACCCTGAAGTTAGCTATAGTCAACATTTTGTTTCTTTGTATTTGTTGTTTGTATTTCTTTATATTAAAACTTTCATTGTATTAAATACCTTTTTTTTATTGTTAGTGTCGTTTTTTCTACAAACGTAGAATAAGGCGCAAGATAAAATTTTTGAAAAGATTTTTACTTGTTACGCCAAAGAAGTATAACTTCTAATGCGTGTACATAAGTACACACACACACACACTTTTTTTAATATTATTTTATTTCAACATAAAAAAGGGTAAATTAAAAATATAATGTATTTTTTTATGTCATAGGAGGCAAACGGACAGGTGGGTCACCTGGTGTTAAGTAATAACTACCGTCCATAGACACTTGCAACACCAGGAGAGTCGTAAGTGCCTTGCCAACCTGTGTTGGAGGGGGAGGAAGCGGAAGGGGAGAGGAGGAAGGGGAAGAGAGGTGGGCCTCTCCGGTGCTCTCACTAATCGAACGAAACGCACTAATGCAAGCATTGTTACTTCCCGTCGGCTTTTTGTTAGAGGGTGGTACTACCCCGGGCGAGCCGACCCATTCATCCTGAAACCAGTAATAGCTTCAGCGTGGCTCTACCCCCTACCAAAACCTATGTATAGAATAACTTAGTTATAACTCTAGCTTAGCGCAACACTGGCTGTATAATAAAGATAGCCATAATTATGGAAGAGCCTGGTTAACAAAATGAAATATGTTCTTTGCAAGGGAAAAAATAAAATGGTTTGAAATGAATTATTTTGTTTATAAAGAATATCACCAGGCACATTATTGTCAATAACAAAATTGTCTGGCAGTGAAAAATTCATGTTTTTAATAACGTATAAACGTTAAACTTATAAAAGTTACTGACAAAAAATGTTCCTTAAATTATTTATAAATCAAAATGTTGATCTGTAAAGGTGTAATTCGCATTAAAAAATACAACGTTAACCGGCTACCAGGTATCCTGAATCGTGTTTGGAAGGGCATAATATATCTTCATATTAAAGAACCAACTTTTCTCAAATTCTCGTTCTTCCAACGTTGCTGGCTCTTATACTAAAGTGTCGCAAAAAAGTCTAGTTACATTAACTAATTTCTTTTCTTTAGTTATCATGGAGAACCCCTTGCGTTTTATGGGTCAAAAAGTATCCTAAATGTAACCTTGTAATGTACAGATTTGGCTTTGTTACAGTTTTATTATAGTATAGATAAATAAATAAATCTTGTCACCTTTGTTTAGCAAAAATTTTTTTATACAATGAAATAAATGTAACAACATAAGTGACAGTTTCGTCTACATAAATGTTTCATAAGTGGTCGATAATTACGTACAGAAATGTCATGTAGGCGTAGCTCAGTTGTAACGTACGGGGCTTTAAATGTTGCCGACGGTTCGAATCTCGGTGGTCGTTTTTTTTGGTATATTTTTTTTTGAAGTAGCATATGGAAATATAGTTTAATTTTTTAGCTAATCTGTCTGCTATATATAGCACAAAGAAAATTTACCAAAATTCGTCAAGAATATCATGAACTACATTTTTTTTACTTTCGTCCGTTATCCTGGAGAATCCCTTGAGTTTAATGAGATAAAAAGTATCCTAGATATAAACTTGTGATATTGGTTATAACTGTGCCAAATTTCATCTAAATTGGTTCAGTACTTTCAGAGTGATTCGTGTTTAAAGGTATAGACAAACAGGCAGATCCTGGAGAATCCATTGCGTTTTATGGGACAAAAAGTATCCTAAATGTAATCTCGTAACATTAGTTATCACTGTGCCAAGTTTCATCAAAATCGGTTCAGTACTTTCCGAGTGATGCGCGTTCACAGGGACAGACAGACAGACAGACAGACAAAAATTTTAAAATGGTTAGTTTTGGCTTCTATATCGATAACAAAGCCTACCCCGATCAAAATTTTCAAAAAAATTTTAATGTACAGATTTGACCTTGCTACAGTTTTATTATAATATAGATAGATAGATTGCGTTCAATCCTATTTAAAGTTTACATAGAAATTGGTTCTGTAATTTTCAAATTCAATACAAAATAAAACAAGTATGGAAAAAAACTAAGGGATGAATTAAAGAGTCCAGACAGTCATAAGGACTTCCAACAGAAGTGAAAACTCTAAGCAACTGAATTTAAACTGTGTTTGCTTTTGAATTTTTAAATTAATTATAGTGTGAATTATCTAAATTTCATAATTGAAAATTGAAATGATTATCATTAGTCTCTTAATTATATATTTTACAGTTTATTGATTTACCAAACACAGATGTACACAGGCTTTTATACTACGCGCGTCGCTAGTCTGACGCAAGTCACGTAAGCGCAACACGGTCGGTCACGCTTATTAGCATGTTATGATGCGAAATTATAAATTTACTCCTGCCAAAGAATACTGCTTAACGCGCCTAAGGAAGTTTTCACTTCAAACATTCAAATTTCTAACGACTCTTGGAATGGCTGTATCTTGGCGTATGGGAGTGAAAACAAGGCAGTTAGAAGTTTCTAATTTTGAGTATTTGCGATGAAGAAACATTTTCAATGGAACGTATAACAATTCGAATAACTCAATCCTAATAACTACAGTGAAAAGAAAATCATTTTTTTTTTGTTTTTTTTTTTTTTTTTTTTTTTTTTTTGTTGTGGTGTGATCGATGATTAATGGCATTCACTTCGATACGACAATTTTTAACGATGACACGACCATTAGATAAATCACTAAAAATGTAATTTTTTTTAAATCCGTAATCTTTTCCACTTGTATATATCTCACCGACGTTAGTAACACACTGGACGATTATATCGAAATGACCAACGCTGAGTCTTAAGTGTCCAGTATATCCAGATATCGGAGTGTATTCATATGTACATTTATAATAACATAAAGAGCATCAAAGGTTTGTATAAGTTGTCCTCTAATAATTTGTATTTACATAATTTCTGTGCCTACCCGAACAATATTTAATTATTCATACGCCTGCTACATATCACATAATGTTTTATTTTTCCTAAATATCGGAACAATTTAACTAAAATATTCTCGGCAGTACGATAGTCTTGCATATAAGAGATATAGCAAACGGTGGATTTACTGACAGACACGATGGCACGTGATATGGTATAGTATAATTAGAGACAGATCTCAACTATCAGCTGTGAAAATCACTTGCTGTAATGTAACTTTAAAATAGCTATAATCTTTTCTTTTACATCATAGGTGGCAATCGAACAGGCGGGTCACCTGATATTAAGTGATCACCGCTGACAATAGACACTAGCAACACCAGAGGAGTCGCAAGTGCGTTGCCCGCCTGTGTTTGTGGAGGGAGGGGCAGGGGAGAGGAAAAGTGCTCTCACTCGCCGAACAAAACTTTTTTTTTTTAACTGACTACGCTAATGGCCTTACAAGGTCTTGACAGCTTCGCCGGACTACTAAGGCTTACGCTACGGGCGCTTTAGGCACTCAGCCGATTTTATTTGGGCAACTAGCTCAAGGGTGCACGACAAACCTGGGCTTGGGCTGTTGCCCGATACTGCAATTCGCGACCTATCTGAGCTAACCTTTTCTTTTTTTTTTAACGTGGAGAACCCTCTTGCACAGACATTGCCAGGTCCCAGGGGGAGGACCTGAACTGAGTCGACCTCCAATCGACTAAAAACTCCACGGTAACCTACGACGCACTATGGGGGTATCTCGGGGTCGCGTTACCAAGCTCCGGTAAACCCCCGGCGGCAGGCGTTTCCCACGCCACACCCGACTGAGGCAGTCCGGTTACAAGACCGCCTCCCAGCCCGCCGGACCCGTGCAATGGGAGGTCAGGGCCCCCGTCCCTTCCACCCTGGGTTCGGCTGGCAGCGGAACGGCCAAGCCGTTTAAAGCCGAGGTTTACTCCTCCTCCGCCTCAGACACCCTGAGATCCCCTCCGGCCTACGCTATCCTACGCAACCCCCCCATCCCTCGATCCTAACCCTACACTACCTCACTCAAGCCCTACGTCCGCCAATCCCCTAGACTTGCCTACCCACTACGTAAGGCAAGCCAGAGGTTACCTATCCAACACCCCGCCCCCCATTCCCCGCGCCCTACTTACACCTTAACCCTACCAATCCTACCTACCTACACAAGCTCTACGCCCGCCTAACCCCTGGTCTTGCCTACTTACGCGGTAAGTATTAATCATTGTTTTTTTACATTAGGTTCAACGCGGACGGAGTCGCGGCCACAGCTAGTCTTGAAATAAAACTGCACAACATTTAGTACTCACAAAATTTAATATTCTATTTACAAACATAAACATTTTTTTATACTTTTTAGCTTCATAAAAAAAATATCTTCTCTTCTATTTACCAGTACTTGTAAAAATAAAAGATTTAAGCTATCCTAATTTCTATTTGATTTTTCTCTTTTTAAGTGTTTATTATAAAAATAAATAGTATTTTCATTTTCCATTGTTTTTTATTTCGTACAGAAATTATACAGCGTGGATTTTATTATCCAGTCTAGTAGTGTGGTCACACGGGCGTTGACTCCTGGGGTTCTGCCAGCACAGGCGCGTCCGTAGCTGATGATGCCAATGTTAAACAGTAAGCCGGATGACGGATCAGTATATAGAAGTGGTCCACCGGAGTCATACTGGAAAGTTAATAATGCAGTGGTACGACCAATTTATTAAGAGCTTCACAAAGGGCTCAGTAAATGTCACGAATCAATTATGTGCACTTGACAATGGTAATAGACCAGACGGGATAAACTTAGAGGTTAAGTCGAGAGTCGATAGCTGTAATCTCACTTGAAGGTGGTAGAGCCACGCTGTAGCTATTACTAGTTTCAGCATGAATGGGTCGGCTCGCCCGGGGTACTACCACCCGACACACAGAACACCGACGTGAAGTAACAGTGCTTGCATTGTTGCGTTTCGTTCGGTCAGTGAGAGCGCCGGAGGCACACCTCCTTTCCCCCTTTCCCTTCCTTTTTCTTCTTTCCCTACCCCTCCCCCATACACAGCCTCGTAACGCACTTGCGACTCCCCTGGTGTTGCTAGTGTCTATGGACGGTCGTGATCACTTAACATTAGGTGACCCACCAGTTCGTTTGCCGCCCTGTGACATAAAAAAAAAAACCTGTTGTGAAATGACGACATGGCTTGAGATGGTAGATACGCTACATCTAGAAGGGGAACTGTCCATCAAGTGCAGTTACTGGAAAACATCTCTAGGTGCTTGACAACAGATTCAGAGAGGATGCTAGCTAAACGGGGCACAAAACAAACCCTACTACCGTGCTATAGTTTCATCACGATATTGAAGTTATACTTCTTTTGACGCGTTAGGGAAAAATAATGAGAGTAAACTTTTACGGTGCGCGCGCACACCGTCACGAAAAACCGACACCCTGAAGTTAGCTATAGTCAACTTTTGCTATTGTTAGTGTCGTTTTTTCTACAAACGTAGAATAAGGCGAAAGATAAAATTTTTGAAAAGATTTTTATCTTGTTACGCCAAAGAAGTATAACTTCTAACGCATGTACATAAGTACACACACACTTTTTTTTTTCTTCACCGAAACCTGCAGTTCATTCGCGAGGATACGAACTTACGTTAATCAACGCGTCTGGATATGCTAATAACTTGAGCCACCTACGCTCATCTCCTAACAACTTCATCCAGGACGGGATCTGTAATTAGCTCAGCAGAGGGTCTCAAGCTGCGTTAGTTGCTTTTGTTAGGAACTACATATTAGTATTTTGTACAAGACCGAGTAATCAAGCGAGTGCTTGAACAGGTACATGTAGTTTTTTTAAGGAACTCGTATGTATATAGTCTATTTCTCCCTTCTTCGTTCCAACTTCTACCATGAATATATGAAATAAGCAAACGCATTTCTTAGCAAGATAATAATGTTATGGTAACCGGTGCGAATGACATACATGATAAAAAGATTTGGACATATCTCAAACTTACCTGACAAGCATCCTTCCCAGGTGAATAAGTGCAAAGCTGTCGTTCAGTCAAACTTGATATATACGTACGGCAGACTGGTTGACTTATGACATCGATATCAACTTTCATGAGAACGTTGGATATTGGACCGCCAAAAAAGAGGGTGCCCCATCCTATAAAAATATATTAAATTGATAGTAACCATTTCTTATAAAATTACAAGGTTAGAAACACGGATACTGATTACTTTTATTTATTTGTTGCTCAAAGTATAGAAAGCATGGCGTTTTTAACCGACTTCAAAAAAAGGAGGAGGTTATCAATTCGACTGTATTTTTTTTTTTATGTTTGTTACCTCATAACTTTGGACTGTGTGAACCGATTTTGATTATTCTTTTTTTATTTGAAAGCTGGTGCTTCCCATGTGGTCCCATTTGAATGGTCCAGTTCCGACAACGGCATCTAGTGCAAAACCGTATAAGTTGTTATACCGTTTAACCGTATAAGTATTAAGTATGTACACGACAAATAGACGAATAACTCAATATCACAATAACCGATTTCGATGATTCATTTTTTATTGGAAAGGATGTACTTCAAGGGTAGTTTGATGAGAGTTTGGTTCTGATTATGGGATCTGTGACAAAGTAAGTAAACTTTCAAGAAACGAGCCTACTCCTTTCTTAAGGGCCGGCAACGCATCTGTGTTTCCTCTCGTGTCGCAATTGTCCATGGGCGGCCGTGATCACTTACCATCAGGTGACCCGTATGTTCGTTTGTCACCAATATTATAAAAAAAAACTTCAATTCTTAGGAGCCTATTGTGCTTATGTTCGTTGCTGTGTTGCAACATGACGCAAGCATTGTAATTACATTACTTAAGGTGTATTATATGTGAAGCGATGGTAGCCGAGTTGATGGTAGAAACTATCGCGGATTATTGATAAGGTTGCGTTCGTACCAAACGTTACTTATTGTACAACCAATTGAAACCATATCGCATACCATACCGATAGATACCATACCGCAAAAATGCGCATATTTTAATATACTTAAGGCGGAACGGAGTTCGCGGGCACTGCTAGTAAAATATATTTATGTACACTAAAAATGGAAAAATAAAGTAAATTTTCAAAAAAAAGTATTAACCGACTTCAATATCAATCAAAAACCCATAAGGCACTAAAAAGCGGAAAATAAATAGTTTATCAAATTAACCAAATGAAATAAAACATGAATATGTGTGCTACCTAGAGATGTATTGGAAGTCGGTGCCAACCAAACCGAAAATCATATCATCTACATAAGTACAAAGTTTAAGTCCACTCTCGCGTCTCTGTAATACAAAAATTTTGGTTGGTACCGACTTCCAGTACATCACTAGGTAGCACACATATTCATGTTTTATTTAATTTGGTTAATTTGATAAACTATTTATTTTCCGCTTTTTAGTGCCTTTTGATTGATATTGAAGTCGGTTAATACTATTTTTTGAAAATTTACTTTATATACACAGAATTTGACGAAGGATGCAAAAGCGCTCAGTCAAATGGTCTAAAGTTAAAAACGGGGTTTTCGTGAGTAGGAGCTTCAGGTTACGTTCTATTTGCGTGCTTTAATAAAACCATAAGTTCACAATCCACTTACGTGAACCTAAATGTCGTGATTCGAACATAGCGCGACGGTAGGCATTAATCTTTCAATGGATATACATACAATTCATGGCAAAGCTTTTTTTTTATATAGTAGCACGGCAAAATGACTGCACTGTGCCTGATGGTAAGCACAAGCACAGTACAATCCAAAAACAATGGCAACCACCGAGTGACACACTATCCATCGCCGGTCGCCACTGTCATGCCGGCCTGCGAAATGCTGGATATGCACAGGCTGATCCCGAAACGCGACCCGCAGAAGCGAATAACTATGACGGGCTTTTTCGCCATATACATGTTGGTTGCGACCCAGTCTGTCTGTAAAACCCTACCACCCCGCTTTCGCCATTGCCTCGTTCATTATTCAGCAGGGTGCACCACGTGCAGGTGAGGTTGGCTTGAGTGTCTCAAATGTTAGATGTTATTCGACACCCCTTACACCCCGCAAGCATGTGCTATGAAAAAATAGTTCAAATCTATGTTTGATTGATTACATTTCAATGTTAGTTTAGGGGAACAGTAAAGTCAACGTAAGGGAATTACACTGAAGGCAATTGGTTATTATCTATAATTGGTTGTGATACTTGCCCAAGGCCGTGACTTTAGCGCCTGTAAAATTAGTGTTAATGTATTTGAAAGGCAGGCAGACAGGGCCGACGTTGTCGTTGAACTCTATAATGTTTTTCGTTTCCACTAAAGCAATGTCGTAGTCGTAATTTGACCTGACAAGTAAAACATGGCCATATAAATCAAAAGAGTTTATGAAGTGAAAACCTATTTAACTGCTTTGAGCAATTTTTTTGTTGTAGGAGAAAAGCTTATCGGTTCGGGTCTAATAATGATATAAAATAATAAACTATTAAAAAGAGAGATATTTAGAAAATCGGTCTAGTATTTTTGTTTTCTTCTATCGTTCAAACCATCTATCGTTCAAACCTTCGATCAACAATAACTAGATAAAGGGTAACGTAAAAAATCGATGCTAAAAATTGTCCGCGTAAATATATACTTATGTGTAACTATTTGTTTACTAAGAAAGGGAGAAAAAAAGTTTTAAATCAGTTTTAAGTTCAACCTAATTACAACCAGAACTCGTAGTAATAAAGTCACAAATGTTCAAAATATTATCTAATACTTACAATAAAACTAGCAAAGCAATAAATTACTCCCCTCAAAATGAAAATAAACATAACCAACATTTAGTGTGAATTCAACCTTAACACGTAATGAATAAAGTACGTTTTCCCGTTATTGTGCGTGTTTGTGAGGGGCGAGGCCAAACATTTCTATCACAAATTTAAAATTGGTAATTTTCTTCAAAATTTGATATTATTTATTAGTTTAAAGCTTAAAATATAACTTATTCAACGTGTATTTAGCGAAAGTAAGATACTCCGGCCGTTAAATTGCTTTTTCGGGTATTATTTTTGCATCTTTTGAATACACTGCGGCGTGTGAAACGTGCTTACATTGGCTGTGTTTCAAACAAACTAAACAAAATAAAAACTTACATTTCAAGTGAGCTGTTATTTACCGAGACGTATTTTTTGCGCCGACCTGATATCTAGTTATTGTTGATCGAAGGTTCAAACTTTAATAATCTTTAATCATGTAAGCATAATATTTAACTTACTCCTGCCCTTTGTCAGCATAAGTAAACAAAGGTTCATAGTTGGGAGTAACGGCCCGCTCTTAATAATTACTGGCATACGTACATATGGACTACATATTATATTATACTAGCCTCTGCACGCGACTTCGTTCGCGTGGAATAGTTACTTTAGCCTAACGCTAACACGCAGCGGAAGCTCTCAGAAGGGAAAAAACGGTTTCGATTGGTGCTCCGCTCCTGTTGATCTTAGCGTGATGATATATAGCGTATCGCTTTCCTCGACATATGAACTATTTAACACTGAAAAAGCTTTTAAATCGGACTAATAGGTCCTGAGATTAGCGCGTTCAAGCAAACAAACAATTCAGCTTTATAATATTACTAGCTGACCCGTGCAACTTCGACTGCATCGAATCGGTTATGTAATTATTTACGACATTACATTACAAACTTCAAAAATAACAGTATTTCTCCACTATTTAATGGATGTTATTATACATATAAACCTTCCTCTTCAATACTCTATCTATTAAAACCGCATCAAAATCCCTTGCGTAGTTTTAAAGATTTAAGCATACATAGGGATATAGGGTCAGAGAAAGCGACTTTGTTTTATACTATGTAGTGAAGTATAGATGAATAATATCTAGATTAACTTAAGGATAAATAAACGCGAATTTTATATTTCTATAATGATATTTTAACTTCGTTTTGTTTTAAACTCTTGACTATACAACGCGCAAGCTGGTACTTAGGACCAAAAAGATTGAGAACTGTCCAAAGATGTCAACTCTAATTATAATTCTGTAACCACCAAGTCTTCATGTTAGTTAATGCCTATCTTACTAAGTAAATAATATTATAATCAGTAAATTACTCAGTGAATTGCGGATGTATTATGAATCTTGATATTACATAACCCCTCGCAGCTGGTGTGTCAGATCCTGGAACAAATTAATTGACGGTGTTAGCTTAGTATTTTTAAATATAAAAATAGGGTGGTAAAAACGAACAATAAAAGTGTAACTTTTGTTTTTTTTTTATACTATTGGCAGCAAACGAACATGCGGGTCACCTGATGGTAAGTGATCACCACCGTCCATGGACACCTGCGACACGAGAAGAATCACAGATGCGTTGCCGGCTTTTGAGAAAGGAATATAGGCTCGTTTTGTATTAGAAGAAACAACATTAATTTAAAAAATACAAGAAAAAACCAACGCCACGCGGTGTTCTCAGGCGATCACCCGTCCAAGAACTGACCGCGCCCGATGTTGCTTAATTTCGGTGATCGGAAGAAAATCGGTGTTTTAACACTCTACCCGACACGGTGCTTACCGCAAACACTTTTCGTCACACAAAAAGGTTGCCGATCAGAATTTCAGGAAGAGTACCGATGTTTTTAACATTCACGCAGTGTTTACTCACACCATATTTCTTCACACAAAATAGTTGCCAATCCGAATTACAAAGCCCATAAGAAGTTAAACTTAAAAAGAAAACGATTTTTTGAACTTGGATTTCGTATTTATTTTGTAAGTTGTACCTTTGTGTGTACGCGTGTGGGGGTGATTCGTGTTGTTTGTGTTGAGCTAGTGAGTGCAGATTTTCAATGTCAGTATATAGCGCCAGCAGTCCGGGGGCTTGAACCTGGGCTTGAGTCACTAACCAGGGGGTTACGGCGAGTGTGCGGGATCGAAATTCACAGTCAAACCCAGGTGGCGCGATCTGTGGCTACGCGAAACACGCTCTGTTTGAAGAGTCGGAAGAGTATTGATTCCTTCCTTGATTGATTCATTGCCGTTATCTTATTGGCAGAATATGAAAAGTACCTGGCTGCAGAGTGGCTGCCCTAAGCCCGAGAATATATACCAATAATCAATAAAAGATCGCGCGAACATTGTGTAATGCGTACATAATTCATGGTAGTAACTTGATCCAATTGTAGTAACTTTTCAATTTCATTTATATTTACAGATTGTGATGTTTTGAACACTGATACGTAGTGCTCATTTTTAAGCAACTTACAAACTGAGTAAGTTAAATACAATATACGACTACACCTATATAATCGGCTATGCTTGAAATAAAACCAATGACAAAGAACCCAGCAAATAATATAACATTCAAGGAAAGGGAAAAGGGAAACGAATCAAGTATATCGTTAAAACCTCCTTAAAGTGCTTGTATTCTCACAGCGAGGATCTCATAACAGCGAAGTATCATAAGAATGTTTATGAAAAATAAGCCAGTTATACTATACCAGTAGTTGTGTTGTGTTCACCCACTATTAGAACAATGTTCGAAGTTTCTTGTCTCTGGAGACAGTGAGCCGCTGTCAAGGCATATTTATTTGATATTATAACAGCCCCACAGTATATCTGGGATATCCTAGCGTCCGCGAGTCCGGCCATCATCTTGTACTCGTTCACACCCGTTTCCTGACCGCCTACGATTCTATTCTGCAATAAAATAATATTACGTTGCATATACAAATATTTAATACTATTGAAGTGTACTTTTGAAGTGGTAGAGCCACGCTGAAGCTACTACTGGCTTCAGCATGAATGGGTCGGCTCGCCCCACCCTCTGACAGAAAACCGACGTGAAGTAACAGTACTCGCATTGTTGCGTTTCGTTCGGTCAGTGAGAGCGCCGGAGGCCCATCTTCTCTTCCCCCGTCCCCTTTCCCCCACTCCTCCCTCCCCCCTAAACACAGGCTGGCAACGCACTTGCAACTCCCTTGGTGTTGCTAGTGTCTATGGACGGCGGTGATCATTTACCATCAGGGGACCCATCTGTTCGTTTGCCTCCTATAATATAAAAAAAAAATACTAACTGATAGCCGTGAGTTCATACCAATATATTTTATGTACAGAGGAAAACCATAAACACAGCATCGCTTGTCCCATTTTTCCATGTTAAGAAAACATACATTTAAACTAAATATCGTGATATTTAGATAAGGGCCAGGTGTCTAAGAAGTAAACCTAAAAAAATGATCGAAATGTATCCAGTCATTCTTTAGTGATGCTCGTACAAAGGCAGACATCTACGTTTTTATTTATATTGCTATTTAAAAGTTCGATTTTTGATATTCGTATGAGATTCAAAATTCCATAAAGAATAGTAAGGATGAGTAACTTGAAGTATTCGTAACAATAACGCAGAACAAATAACGGATATACATAATATTACGTTTGGGATGTTAATATTGTCTTCCACATCCAATGGGTCCCACGTATAAAAATAACACATAACTGTTATTAAAAGTGTGATCATTAAATAAAAATGCGACAATGCAAAATAACAAAGAATAAGTCTGCCATGCACGATGTGCTCACTTAGTAAGGCGCGTGTCGGACCAGTGGCGGTAGGCGCTGCGAGTGCGGTACTCTGTATTGCGGTGGTGCTAAGACGCGATCGCTTTTACTGGCAGTATAATGGAATGGAGCCCTCGAATATGTTGCTAGCAGGATACAGTGACTCAGCACTTCCTAGTAAAATACGTACAAATCACCAAATGGAAGGGTTTTCTTTTTTTCCTCATTTTTCGAACTTGGTTAGATAGTAACGGCTTCAAAATACATGTAAACATTACTGATTTACACAAGTCTAAATCGGTGACTCACTAATGTATACAGGTATATTTAGCTTAGATAGTCTTGTTTAGAAAGATGTCGCGATGTTGTAACAGCCTATCCAAGACAACAGCTTAAAAGAGTGCCTTAAGCGCTAGCCTTAGTAGTACGGTACAGCTATGAAGGCCTCTGAGGTCAATAGCGTTAGTAGTTCGAAAAAAAAACCGGCGGTATAACGTCTATAAGCGGAGCGGAGTTTGGCAGAGCGAATTATACACCACGATTATAACAAATTGAATGTGAATCCGTCTCAAGAAACCGGAATATTTGACTTCTTCAGACTTCTTCAGTATTGGTGGCCTTAAAAGGGCAAAGGTAGGTGGAGACACACAACCGCGTGAAGCAAATACGTACAATCCGTTGAACTACAAATAATGTTGTGTTAAGTAACTATATTCTGCTGCGGTGAAAAATCCTTCTCTAATTTCACACGCTAACAACTCGATCTCACTTAGATAGATTGGGCACACGTTAACTGCTGCGAGTACCGAATGCGAAAGGTAGTGTGGCTGTATATAAGGTAACTGTGTTCGTGTCCTACTAGGAATTGCCACTCACTTCGCAGCGTTATGTTATTGGTGCGTATGTTGGGACGGAAATTAGGCACGAGGGAACTAGCAGTTACTCTTGCGGATTCTAACAACAATATATACATCTATACTAATATTATAAAGCTGAACAGTTTGTTTACTTGAGCGCGCTAATCTCAGGAACTACTGGACCGATTTGAATAATTATTTCACTGTTACTTAGCTCAATTATCGAGAAAGTCTATGTGCTATATATAAACTAGCTATAGTGGCAGAGCATCGATGAAGAATGTTTTAAAATCGGGGTTATCGTACGTATTATTTTAGCGTTAGCGTTAGCCCAAAGTATCTATTCCACGCGAACGAAGTCGCGGGCAGAAGCTAGTATTATCATATAGTAACTTCCACAGACGACTATAAAAACTATAAAATTTATTAAACCTGTTTTCTCTCGCCACATCTGCATGTTGTAGTATTGGAAGACAGTCGAGCACTTACTTCACAGGCGAATTTACCACCTTCACTCGATTTTGACGATATTAATCCTGTAAATATATTTTTGTTAACAGTTGATTTAATTTATATATAGGAGTCTTCTTACAGGAGGATACACCTTGGTGTGTGCTGTTTGCTGATGATATTATTCTTATCGGAGAAGATGCTGCCGAGGTCCAGAGCAGGCTGGAAAAATGGCGAGAAAAACTGGAGAATGTTGGTTTGAAAATTAGTAGAACAAAAACTGAACATTTGTTTTGCGACTTTGGTGGTACGTCTAGTTTTTCTCCTATAGCCTTAAATGGTGTATCCTGCTCTAATTTTCGGTATCTCGGTTCATTGCGATGGTGGCATTGATAAGGACGTGAGGAATAGAATAAATGCAGGATGGATGAAATGGCGAATGAGTGTCTGGGGTAGCTTGTGATCCACGAATGTCTTTGGTAGATGTGTGGTGTGACTAGAATGGATAAAATTAGGAATGAATATATCAGAGGAAGTTTGAAAATAGCACCAGTGACAGAGAAGTTAAGGAGTAATAGGTTAGCATGGTATGGCCACGCCATGAGGAGAGATGAAAACCATGTAACTAAAAAAGTGTTGAGTATGTTTGTGGACGGATATACGAGTAGAGGAAGACTGAAAAAGGTATGGATGGACTGCGTGAAAAACGATATGTGCGTAAAAGGTGTGAATACTGAAATGACATTTGACAGGAGAAAGTGGAAAAAGAAAACATGTTGTACCGATCCTACTCAAGTGGGATAAGGGTAATGATGATGATCTTCTTATTTTAGGCTAGTGATATATTAATTTACACTCACAGTCTAGAGTTTCGATATGCCCCAAAGAACTTTTCGGAATAAACATACTTTTGCTAAAGTGCTTGCTAATTGTGAAGGAATATTGGAAACTTGAATGTTTAAGAAATATTTTTTAGTTTGTCCCTAGTCTAGTACACAAGATACGGAATCACATCACAATTAAAATATAAAAATGATATAGAAGGTCTCTGCAAACATTGTCGAATTGTGAATGTCTTCGACATAGTTAAAATGGCCGTAAATTGTGAGAATCTGGATGAATTTTGTAAGCTTAAAAAAAAGTACGACCGGACTTTTTGCGGAATTTGACAGATGTTCCCATGTACACACTGCCTCGTTACAACAATTACTATGGTATGAGTACATGGGAATATAGATATGCTTCCTTCAATCTTAAACGCATTACCCGCCGATTATATAATAGAACTACAAGGAAGTAATGTTAAACAAGCGAAATGTATTTTAAGAAGATATTTCATAAATGAAGTACCTCGAAAAACTTATATATTAAATGTCGACGTGTTAACGAACATACGCAATAGCGGTTTCCTGAAGAGATTCCTATTGTATGTACATGTAATTCTTCTATTGTCATAAATAAATAAAAAAAAAGTGCTGTATCGTCTCTTTGGAAATATTTTATATTTGTTTACAGACATATTTATACATATTTGGATAATGCTTCAAAGGCGACCCTTCTAAAGACAATAAATAAGACAGTTGAGTGTGATAACAAAAATACAAACCTATGCTAAGCCTCTGTTTAGTTGATACAGCGGTTAGCGAACCCCGGCCGCAATAAACATTAGCAGCGGTGAGCTGTGGATCACCAGTCTTTGATACAAGCAGCCGGTCCTCTGAACACGAGTTCGACTGAAATCACAAATTCTGTAATTAATTTGATGATGCTAATTAATTATTTGTTATATAAATCGACATTTGTGAATGAAAATTGATATACACCATTTTTTTTTCTATATTTGTAATTGTGGTTTGTTCACAAACGACCATGTCACCCCAGTAACAAAATACATACATATAATCAATAATAACAATTTTTATCGATTTTTAATACCAGACCTAACTAGTCTGTAAACCATTCTTCCTTCCTCGGATGTCGGAAAAGCAAGGATGGCATCACCATACTATTATATAGAACATATATTGGTTTAGCTCAAAGGATAATTCAAGAGTTAAAGGATAATTAAGAGTGAGGAAGGGGAGAGAGTGGGTTATGTCCCGACTCGCACGGACTAAAACCCCCACGGTGTACTGGCAGACCGTATTCTTGGGGCGGAAAGGGCTCGTTCTATGGTAATCACCTTCGATAGCCACCCCAACCCACCAACAGAACGTGGCCGCCGGGCTCATACCTAATAGGTAGACAGAATGCGTACACACCGGCTGCCTCTCCTCTTCATCCGGACCTGTGCAATGAGGGGATGTATCCCCCAGCCTATCCCCTCAGGTCCGGCTACGGTGGCAGGAGGAGTTGGGCAAATCGCCACCTCCTACCACCTGTCCTCCGTTGTCGGAGAAGGCCACTTTATAGAGGGTTTACCTCCTAACAAAAATAATGTATGAATAAATAAATTGTAAATGAAACGGTTATTAAAAGACTAGCTGTTACCCGCGGCTCCGCACGCGCTTTTTAAAAAATGTATTAAAGAAATGGAAAATTGTGAGTGGGTGTGTACATTACAGAAAAGTTTTTTCAAAAACATTTGTAACTACGACACTCACGCCAACTGTAACATGTAACGTGTACATTAGATATATGAATACAAATAGTATATCGAGTGGGATGGGATTTATCATCAGCAACATAACTGGTACTTCAACCTACTATATACCAAACTCAGTACTCACTAACACTATATAAGAAAGTAATGAAAATTATAAGCTATACATTATCGAACAATATATCTTAAATCTTTTATACTTAAGTTATTCTTATATGTTGCTATAATAAATGAGTTATGTAGAAGCAAACGTGGTAAATAAGACAATATAGCCGCCAAATTGACCAAAAAGATGATATAATTCATATTACATACAAATATATGACTTTCAATTATGTATATTTATTCTTGGAGTCAGTAAGGCACACGTCTCACGTCATCAATTTCACATGGACTAATACATACGTAGCAGTCAATCACTACATAGTGTACCAATTCAAATAAAAAGAGAATCATTAAAATCGGTTTATAATTAACTAAAATATCGATTAACATGCATGAAAAAAATATATACAACCGAACATAGTAACCTCCTCCTTTTTCGAAGTCGGTTAAAAAAGTCCTCTGTCAGCTTATCTGTTCGCGATAAAGTCAAAAACTACCATTTTCATGCTGTTTTCACCAGTAGATAGAATGATAATTCATGGGGAAGGTTTAGGTATAATTTGTCAAAGTTTTCATTTTATTATCCGGGCGGGACAACGTCTTCCGAGCCCGCTAGTTATCTGCCCGTAAAAGCCCCGTGAAAGTCGGTCCAATCAATTAGGAGATAGTAGGATATTGCGGACAAAGTCTTGAGAAACAAAATAAAATAGTTACTTCTTATAAGGTGAGTTATCTTCCAGTGAAAGTCCCGTGAAAATCAGTTCAAGCATTACGGATATTCCACTGCGGCCGAAGGCGAATAAAAAACCTAAATTACTTTTTATAAGGTCTGCTATCTACCAGTAAATACCCCGTGAAAATCGGTCCAACCATTTTGGAAATAGCCATGCGGACGAAACCGCGGAAAAATAAAATAGAACATGTCAACCGCTATAATTTCGACTATCTGGCAGTAAAAAGTAAAATTCCCGTAAATATAGGTCCAGCCGTTTTGGAGATTACCCGCAACAAACAAACAAACAGAGAAATATACTAATATAAAAATATAGACAAAGTATAAAGAAATTTTTTTTTGTTCATTTGTAGCCTTAGCCATTCATCAAAAAGTTGTTATTTTAATTGTACATACATAAACTTTATTTTTATAATACGTAATAGAGAACAAATAAAAAATTAGAAATAAAAGTAGTATAAACTTTTTCCATAGGAAAACAAAATAAACTTCGAAAATGTTTGCGATAGAAACTTACCACGTTACCATGGCAACGTATATAATACTAACGCTAACGAAATCTTTATTTGAACAATTTTGTTTTATGATTATGAAGACTAAGAAAATAATAATGATGGTTAAAATAATGTACGACATATTATATAGAAGATTTGGCGCTTATGCCTTTATTGTAACTTAGACATGGAATAAAATTGATTAAAGGATATATAAGAAATACCTATATTGACAACTTCAGAATTGGCAGTATGGATTAATTCCTTCGCCTGTCCTATTGAACGAATATTATTACTACTACTAACGAAATCTCTCAAAAGGAAAAAAGTGCCCGATTTTGAAACGTTCTTCATTGGTGCTCTGCTTCTATTGGTCTTAGCGTGATGATATATAGCCTGTAGCCTTCCTCGATAAATGAGTTATTTAAAACCGAAGGATTTTCTCAAATCGGACTGGTAGTTCCTGAGATTATTAATTACTTTTTTAAGGTCTGTTATCTACCAGTAAATACCCCGTGAAAATCGGCCCAAAGTAATGCGGACGAAGCCGCGGACAAATAAAGTAGAATATGTCAACCGCTATAATTTCGGTTATCTGGCAGTAAAAAGTAAAATTCCCGTTAAAATAGGTCCAGTCGTTTTGGAAATTACCCAGGACAAACAAACAAACAGACAAAATATAATAATATAAAAATATAGACAAAGTATAAAAAAAGTTTTTTTTGGTCATTTGTAGCCATATCCATTCATCAAAAAGTTGTTATTTTAATTGTACATACACAAACTTTATTTTTATAATACGTAATATAGAACAAATAAAAAATTGGAAATAAAAGTAGTATAAAATTTTGAATACGAAAACAAAATAAACTTTGAAAATGTTAGCGTTGATACTTACCACATAACTTCAGAATTGGCAGTATGGATTAATTCCTTCGCCTATGAACTATTTGAATAGGAAAAAAAAACTTTGAAAATGTTAGCTTTGATACTTACTACATAACTTCAGAATTGGCAGTATGGATTAATTCCTTCGCCTGTCCTATTGGACGAATATTATTACTACTACTTACTACGTTACCATGGCAACGTATATAATAATAACGTAATCGCTCAAAAGCAAAAAAAGTGCCCGATTTTGAAACATTCTTCATTGGTGCTCTGCTTCTATTGATCTTAGCGTGATGATATATAGCCTATAGCCTTCCTCGATAAATGAACTATCTAAAACCGAAAGACTTTCTCAAATCAGACTGGTAGTTCCTGAGATCATAGCGTTCAACCAAACAAACAAACAAACAAACAAACAAACAAACAAACAAACAAACAAACAAACAAACAAACAAACAAACAAACAAACAAACAAACAAACAAACAAACAAACAAACAAACAAACAAACAAACAAACAAACAAACAAACAAACAAACAAACAAACAAACAAACAAACAAACAAACAAACAAACAAACAAACAAACAAACAAACAAACAAACAAACAAACAAACAAACAAACAAACAAACAAACAAACAAACAAACAAACAAACAAACAAACAAACAAACAAACAAACAAACAAACAAACAAACAAACAAACAAACAAACAAACAAACAAACAAACAAACAAACAAACAAACAAACAAACAAACAAACAAACAAACAAACAAACAAACAAACAAACAAACAAACAAACAAACAAACAAACAAACAAACAAACAAACAAACAAACAAACAAACAAACAAACAAACAAACAAACAAACAAACAAACAAACAAACAAACAAACAAACAAACAAACAAACAAACAAACAAACAAACAAACAAACAAACAAACAAACAAACAAACAAACAAACAAACAAACAAACAAACAAACAAACAAACAAACAAACAAACAAACAAACAAACAAACAAACAAACAAACAAACAAACAAACAAACAAACAAACAAACAAACAAACAAACAAACAAACAAACAAACAAACAAACAAACAAACAAACAAACAAACAAACAAACAAACAAACAAACAAACAAACAAACAAACAAACAAACAAACAAACAAACAAACAAACAAACAAACAAACAAACAAACAAACAAACAAACAAACAAACAAACAAACAAACAAACAAACAAACAAACAAACAAACAAACAAACAAACAAACAAACAAACAAACAAACAAACAAACAAACAAACAAACAAACAAACAAACAAACAAACAAACAAACAAACAAACAAACAAACAAACAAACAAACAAACAAACAAACAAACAAACAAACAAACAAACAAACAAACAAACAAACAAACAAACAAACAAACAAACAAACAAACAAACAAACAAACAAACAAACAAACAAACAAACAAACAAACAAACAAACAAACAAACAAACAAACAAACAAACAAACAAACAAACAAACAAACAAACAAACAAACAAACAAACAAACAAACAAACAAACAAACAAACAAACAAACAAACAAACAAACAAACAAACAAACAAACAAACAAACAAACAAACAAACAAACAAACAAACAAACAAACAAACAAACAAACAAACAAACAAACAAACAAACAAACAAACAAACAAACAAACAAACAAACAAACAAACAAACAAACAAACAAACAAACAAACAAACAAACAAACAAACAAACAAACAAACAAACTCTTCAGCTTTATATATTAGTATAGATTTACAATGTAACAAAATAGTAAGCTCCATCTGGATCTATTAAAAGAAAATTATTGCATATATCAAAAAGAGTTTTGAGGTTCTCGCCAGTTCTGTGTTGAGCAAAACCAGAATTAGATTTTAAATTGGACATCAACGACGTAACTAGCAATTACTCATGGTTTCACACGCATTTTCTATGACATAATTATTTTCGACTTGTTATTTTATATGTCTGTATACATAAAAGAATATCTGACCTACTCAAAAATGGTGGATTTTCATACAAAATTTAATCCCTCTTTACACCACCTTAGGGGTTGAATTTCCAAAAATCCTTCGTTAGTGCTCACCTACGGCGAAAAAGGAATTCGCATGCAAACATTTTCATGGCTTTGCGATGATATGTCAGTTTGTTATTCTTTTATATATATAGACAAGCAGTACCCGCAGCTCCGCACGCGTTTTTTAAAATCGTATTAAGGAATTATAGAATTGTGAGACTATGTACAATTACAGAAACGCTCTTTAAAGACAATTGTGAGTACGACGCGCACGCCACTAAAAGTAATATGTAACGTGTACATTAGATATATAAATACAAAGAGCGTGCCAAATGAGGTTTGTCATCAGCAACATAGTTGGAACCATAATCAACCATATAACTACCTCAGTGCTCACTTACACTGTATAAGGAACTATTGAAACAATAACTTAAAATATTATTATAAAGATTTATATTGACATTACATTTAATATACATTGCCATTATTATAATTAAGATTTTGTGACTACACAAAAAATAAACGCTTGTCTGTTCCGCAACAAATTGTATTATGGAACACTTTACGTAATACGTTTATAATCTAAGATCTTATTAGGAAGACCTTTATATCATTAATGTTATTAATAACTATAATGTCGAATTGTAAACGATAAGCAGATAATTGTTTCTCCAATTAAAAATAAAGAATGAGTTGAAATCTTGCTAAATTTCATGCAGATAAAGTCGCGGGTAACAGCTAGTCTAAAATAGAATAACCACAATTACTTTTTATTCGGTTCGCTATCTACCCGCTAGCTAGCCCCGTGAAAATCGACCGTATAACCGTTTTGGTGATAGCACAGCGGGCGAAGCCACGGTTAACATCTAGTATAAAGTAAAATTGCCTAAATTACTTAATAAGATCAGCTATCTTCCAGTGAAAGTTATGTGAAGATCGATTGAACCGTCTAAATTAAAATAGACTAAATTACTTGAAATGATGTCCGCTAGCTGCTGGTGAAGTTTGGTGAAAATCGGTCTAATCGTTTTAGAGATAGCATTGCAGACGAAGCCGCGGTTAATACCTAGTCTAATTTAGAGTAGACTAAGAAACTCGCTGTAATTCCAGCTATGTGTCAATGAAATTTCAGTCCAAATCGATCTAGCCGTTTCGGAGATTACCCGGAACAAACAGACAGACATTCAGACCGACAAAAATTTAAAAAATTGCCTTTTGTTATCAGAAGCGTGTATACTTTCATACCCAGTCGGTCAAATTTTTTTTATTTTGATATTACATACAGACACTTTTATTATATGTATGTATAGAAGATAGATTACAGAACGAATTGCTCATATTTCTTTGAAATTAATTCATTGGTGTACTACAATTTTTTATTATTGTAGCACGGCAAAATGACTGCACTATGCCTGATGGTAAGCACAGTACAATCTAAATACATTGGCGACCACCGAGTGACATACTATCAATGGCCGGTCGCCGCTGTCATGCTGGCCTGCGAAAAGCTGGATATGCACAGGCTAATCCCGAAACGCGACCCGCAGAAGCGAATCACTATGACGGGCTTTTTCGCCATATACATGGTGGTTATGACCCAAACGGGCTGTAAAACTCTACCACCCCGCTTTCACCATTGCCTCGCTCGTTATTCAGCAGGGTGCATCACGTGCAGGTAAGGTTGGCTTAGGTGTCTTGTCTTATTAGGAAATCTCTGGCTTGCCTACTTACTATCCAGGGGTTAGGCGGGCGTAGGGACTGTGTAGGTAGGTAGGATTCGTAGGGTTAGAGTGTAGGTAGGGCGGGGGGAATGGGGAGGGGGGTGCTGGACAAGTAAGGCAAAAGGTAGCGTAGGTAGGCAAGTCCAGGGTATTGGCGGGCGTAGAGCTTGAGTGAGATAGAGTAGGGTTAGGATCGAGGGATGGGGGGGTTGCGTAGGTAGCGTAGGCCGGAGGGGACCTCAGAGTGGCTCAGGCGGAGGAGGAGTAAACCTCAATAAAAAAATCAATTGCGGGGCGGTGGCGGAGCGGCTGTACCTCTCCGCTGCTGGCCGAAACCAGGGAGAAAGGGGCGGGGGCCCCGGACTCCCATTGCACGGGTTCGGCAGGCTGGGAGGAAGTCTCACAACTGGGCTGCCTCAGTCGGGTGTGGCGTGGGAAACGCCTGCCGCCAGGGGGTGTTGCGGAGCTTGCTAACGCAACCCCGGGACACTCCTATAGTACGGCGTTGCTTGTCGTGGAGTTTTAGCCGGTTTAAGTCGCCGTATGGCACCACCCCTGTGTAGCATAACAATGGCAGGTTATCGGTTCAGGTTAGGCTCTCCCCCGAGGGCCTTACAGTCCATGATGGATTTCTCTCCACGTAAAAAAAAGGTGTCTTGTCTTGCGGGAGTAGCTCAGGTTGTCGATAGGATCCAGCGTCTGAGATTGAAGGTGGCTTTGCACAAATCTGAGGCCTTGTTCTTTCATGGGCCTCGAAATGCACCACCTCGAGGATACCAGTTCATTGTAGGAGGCGAGTCCATCGGTATCGGGTCTAGTATGAGATATCTCGGTCTCCTCCTCGATAGTCGATGGACGTTCGAGGAACACTTCCAGTAGCTGGTCCCCCGTTTAATGGGCACAACAAACACGCTCGCCCGCCTACTGCTCAACTTGAGAGGACCTAACTCCACCTGCCGGAAACTGTACCTGGGGATCGTGCGGTCAATGGCTCTCTATGGGCGCATGATCTGACGACGAAGAACATCGCACAACTACGCAAACTGCAAAGGGTGATAGCCGTCAGAGTCATACGCGGATACCGCACGATCTCTTACGAGGCGGCCTACCTACTAGCTGGATCATCACCCTGAGACCTGGAAGCGAGAGCCCACGCGTCCCTATACCGACGACGCGTGGAGGCATTGGAACAAGGACGAATTCTCACAACTCGGGAAATTGAGGCACTGAGATCCCATCTCCACCAGGTGTTAGTGGTTGATGAATGGTGCCGATGACTTGAGCGACTGAGCTCGGGTGTGGCAACAATAGAAGCCATTCGGCCAGCTATGGTTGATTGGCTCATCCGGCGACACGGCACCCTAAGCTTCCGGCTGACACGGGTGCTCTCGGGACATGACTCTTTCGGGAGCTACCTGTGTTGCATAGGCCCGGAGCAAATGGCAGAGTGCCATCACTGTGGCTGCGCTAGGGACACTGCTCAGCACACACTCGCTAACACAGGCCCACGTAGTTAAGGCGCATTAGTGTTCAGTGCGCCTCCCATCAGTTCGTCAGAGAGGGTCACGGTCTTCCCTCTCCAGACTACAAGTCGGGGCCCTGATGAGGGGTCAATACCTGACGGGTCGGGTAGAAACACTGCAGTGGCCGTTCCTGACCACCCGGCTATATGGTGACAAGAAGAACACCGAGGGGGCTTAGTCAGTAGAAATCTGGCATTCTCACCTGTGCTGCCCGGCTAGGTGCAGAAATCCAAGAGGATTCCCCAGCGAAAAAAAATAAAGGTGTCTCCAGTCTTATGATGTTATTCGATACCCCTAACACCCATAACATTTTGTAGGTAAATTTATTATTAAGATTGGCACAAAAGGGACAAGGAGAAAGCTTTTCAATTTTCATTGATTTAATTTCAGAATTATATTTTTTGAAATCAGTTAATCAAACATACATATTTTATTTTCAGTTGCAGTCTACAAACCAGTATTTTTTACAAAATGGTATAAAATTAAACAAATATCCGCTTTAACAGAATTTTCCACTGCAATATACCGAAACTAGAGATATTCCAATTTATTGCAAGAATATGAATCTAAACCCTGGTCAACTGAACAACGAATAAACAAATGAAACTCACAAGTGCTGATACAACACTGCATCTTATATTGGAGAGTACAAATTATTTATAAGCATACAAAATTATATACATTAATAAGTATTTCAACATTATACCTACGCTTAAGAAAAAGATAATTGTATGCATACTTATACGAGTATATTTTTTTTGTGCCTATATTCTAAATACATTTTGCTATATAATATTCTTATGCAAGCATGTTAAATTTTTGAAGTGAAAACTTCTTTAGACGCGAGATGTATTTTTAGCAGGAGATAAATTTATAATTTCGCATTATGACATGCTACGTAAGCATGATAAGCGCCAAAACCCCTCATCCGATACTGAAAGCACTTTGCCTTCAAATAAAATTCGTTATCGTCGAGCCGCCGCACAAAACGTCTGTGCCCTCGCAGTGTCACAACAATCCGCACGAAACTGTCGCCTGAAACCCAGGTGCATTAAGTGTCTCGGCGATCCTCGCACGTCATCCTCCTCCGACCCTCCGAGTTGCGTTCTGTGCTACGGCGTGGGTCATACCGCGAAGTATCGCGGATGTCCCCGCGCCCCGCGCTCAAAGCAGCCTCGCTACCCCAGGCTGGTCTCGCCATGGGGCTCCCTGACGTTCCGACTGGTGCAGGTACTCACCGGACATGGTTGTTTCGGGTGGTACCTGTACCGGGTCGCACGCAGGGAGCCGACCACCGCCTGCCACGAGTGCGGCGCTGTCGAAGATACCGCGCAGCACACTCTGTCCGAGTGTGCTGCGTGGGGGGCGCAGCGCCGCATTCTGGTGGCGGCGGTGGGAATGGACTTATCGCTGCCGAGCGTGGTTTCGGCCATGCTTGGCAGCGAACAGGCTCGGCGATCGATGGCCTCCTTCTGCGAGGAGGTCATCTCGCAGAAAGAGGATGCGGAGAGGGCCCGCGAGGCAGACCCTCAAAGTGGCCCTCTCTGCCAAAGGAGAACAGGCGGGAGGAGGCGGCGCTTTGCCCAACTCCTCCCGCCACCGTAGCCGGACCTGAGGGGATGGGCCGGGGGGCCCATCTCCTCATTGCACAGGTCCGGCGGACGAGGGGGGACAGCCGGTGTGTACCCGGTCTGTCCCTCTATAGGTAGGAGCCCGGCGGCCACCTTCCGCCGGGCGGACCGTGGGGGCGGCTCTACAAGGTTGATTAGCTTGAACGATCCCTTGCCGCCCCCACAAAACGGTCTGTCGGTACACCGTGGGGTTTTAGTCTGTAAAAAGGCTGGTCTCGCCATCTAGGACGGCCGCCGCCTCCGCTCACCCTCGACCTCCGCCTCTCATGTCCCGAGAGGGCTTAGCGAGCCTGCCGAACACATCTCGTGCACTGGCAGCGTCCGTACCCGCGACTAGCGCCTAGCGCGAGCCGAGGTCGCCCTCGGATGGAGCCCCCGAGATATTACTATCGCGATACAGTGTCTCACCTACATCACTTGTACTCACACATGAGATCACCTCTCACACACGTGCACATACATGCACATGGTGGAAGGGTTTTGTTTTTTCCCTTATCGAACTGAATCGAATAGTTTAGTTCGTTTCATTTCGATATACACGTATGCATTTGTGAATCATGCAATTTCGATTGTATGATTCACAAATGAATATATGTATGAATAGCTTAGAATAGTTTAGCTAAGTCAGTTCCGGGATTTCTCAGGTAACAGCCCAAGCCGAGGTGTACCGTGCGTCCTTGAGCATGTTACCTAAAAACAAAATCGGCTGAGTGCCTTAAGCGCTCGCCTTAGTAGTCCGGTGAAGCTTGCTACTTCACACTAGCGACGCGTACAATAGCGGCCTGTGTACATGTAATATTGATATTTAGCAGTTCATCATACGTTTGACTGATTAATAGACTTTATAACAATCTATATAATTATTGCTCTGAGTGCCAATAGATATGAAAACCACACTAATGTTTATAATTTCAATAAACAAATTCTGTAATGTAAATATTGTCATTCACACTATAGTTAATATGAAAATTCAAAAGAGAACACATTTATTTCATTGTTTTGAGTTTTCACTTCTGTCAGCAGCCCTTATGACTACTTCGACTTTGTTTTGGTATGATTACACGCTTATTTAATGTATCTATTATGTTTGCATTATAATATTTAGTTTCATTCTTATGTACCATATCACTAATGATTTTTTAATCATATAACATTACAATCTAATTTTTTTTAATCTAAGTAAAGTCCTAAATAGCTCGAATCCATTTTATTTACAGAAGGATTCCTAATTAATAAGTACCCTCCTTTATTATACGTCACTAAATTACATGGATACCCAACTTCCCTCTCCCTCCCCACTCCTCCTTCTCCCAAACACAGGCTGGCAACGCACTTGCGACTCTTCTGGTGTTGCAAGTATCTATGAACGGTAGTGATCACTTAACATCAAGTGACCCACCTGTTCGTTTGCCTCCTATGATATAAAGAAAATCATACCGATATAAATGGCAGTAGAAATATGCTAAGATTTTAGTTATATTCCGATGTTTATCATCACGACTAAGCAGTTCTTTATATTAAAATGATGTACATTCGATACAATATCCCAGATATCTGGTTTAGCATCATTTCATCATCATCAGCCTGCAAGATACCCACTGCAGAGCTATAGGCCTTATCCCGAAGGAAGGTATGTGCAAAATCAACACGCCAAGCCTACGACGTATTGGTGATTTGAAACTCTGAGAAATCCACAGTTCTATGTTTTCCTTCATATAGTAGTATTACAAGAACATTTCTCAGGTTCAGCTTCCCTCACGATGTTTTCCTCCATAGTGTTAGGGTACATACGCACTATGCGGCTAGCCGCGATGCGGTCAGCCGTGCGGCTGAACGCAGGATGCGGCTGCGTTTGCGGCTAGCCGGATGGCGGGTAGCCGCAGCCGCAACCGGAACATGTGTTTGAGCAACCGTCGTGGTTTGCGGTTGAATCGACCCATTTCTAAGATAGACGGTGAAGGCGTCACAGCTATTTATTATATTTACTCGCGTTATATAATGAAAAAGAAACAAAGAAAGAGGTACTGAGTGCATCCTTATTTGCAAACACGCGACGAGAGCAAGTACATAGTATACAGTAGAAAGGCTAGATTGCTGGCCTATTTTGTATCTCAATTATAAATTTTTTTGTATCAAAATCAATATTTAAATGTCTGTTGTCATCAATAAAATGCGCAAGCGTCGATGAATACGTATACAGTCAATGGTGGGCAACCGCACAGTAGCACTATCCGCATAGTGTGTATAGCAACCGTCCGGCTGACCGTCATTCGGGCCGCAGCGCTCTGAACGACCGGAGCGCAGTGCGTATAAAAACTACATTTTCATACATATTTTTGATTGCGGTCGGCCGGACGGCTGGCCGCATTGTGGCTAACCGCATAGTGCGTAGGTACCTTACACATTAATATTAGTAAATGTACGCGAATTCCGAAAAAAAAAACGTTGGTACATGCCCGGGTTCAAACCTACGGACATCGGGTTGATATTTCACCGGTCAAACCTTTAACACCACGACTTTATAGCGTCACATCAACTTAAATCATAAATCAATTACCTGGTTTGGTTATACGTATCAACTTACTTGTGGTATCATTATAACAGGACATTCGATTACGCAATTGTAACCAGCCGGGCAGACAGTTATCCACCTACACTGGACGCCGGCCGAGTAGTTGTTTGGGTAGTTCGGACTTGCCACATAATATGTTCTTCCGGGTGCCACCTGGATACATTTAAATATAGTTATATCTACACATATTATAATTTAATTTATATATATAATATGGCAATATACACGATTATTGGTTATTCGACGTATTCCCGTTAGGAGGTGATAGGGGTGACTTATTATGATAATTTTAACCGCCATATATAGATTATATAGATTATATAGATTATGTTAGAATGGTAATTATAACTATATTAATATTATTATATTATATTAGCTAGCCGAATTACTATCAAAATTATAATTACATGCATTATGCATTACGCGAAATTCAAACTATTTTAATGATTTTAACTAATTATATGTTTATCATATATTAAATAATTACTAATATACAATTAGTTCAATAAATTCGTTTCTCAGTAAAGGAATTTTAATTACACTAGTTTGAAAATATATATTAAATAAAAAAGTTCACTGTTTATCATATATAATTATTTAATTTACGTTTTTATGCAAACAAATTAATTGGAAAATGTTGTACTTTTTCTTATAACTATTGATTTAATAATTCTTCCTTATTTTAAAAATATTTGAATGGCTTAAATATTCTAAGTATTCGATCTATCCGAGTGGTTCCAATATTCGATCCCTATAGTTCGAATGTTTCGAATATTCGAATTATTCGAATTGTTCAATCTATTCGAGTGGATCGAATATTCAATTCGGAATTAGAGTCGAACATCATTATTCTATTCCAGCATTATTCACACACCCCTAATTAAAATATTTAAACGATAAATCTTTGCCCCGTTTCTTGAGAAAAACACCTTCTGTGGGTTATTTGAAAAGCAAAACGTTATCTAAATACAAAATGTCTTGTAAATTGTCAAAGCCATTGTCAAAAAACCCCTCAATATACCGTTTAACCTACATAATCAACGATAACACATAATCAATGTAGATCAGTGTTATTTTAAAACTGTTTTATTATTAACCAGCTCCTGTCCGCGACTTCGTCCGCTTGTAATAGTTATTTCGGACTAAGGCTAACACGTAGCGGATGCTTTCAAAATGGAAAAACCCCGATTTTGAAACTTTCTACATTGTTGCTCCGATAATTTACTTATTGAACACTGAAAGAATTTTTCAAATCGGACCAGTGGTACCTGAGATTAACGCGTTCACCCAAAGAAAGAAACAAACCCTCCCGTATTATAATATTAGTATAGATAAATGAATGAATGTAAAATAACGTAAGGTTAACATGCGTCACTGTTAATATCAGCACCTCCAGATATCAGTATTTTTATCATTTTTTGTCACTTTTTACAAAAATATATATTTATTTCTAATTTACACTATTCTTAATCCAAATTTATTAAATTTTATTTAGTTGGATTTTTTACGAAAGCGTGTTTTTTTAAACTATTATTTATTTTTCATTTTTTAGGTACATTTTTTTTTACTTTTTTTTTCGGATTATTGCATTGTCATCGACCTTTGACAGGTGTGCAAAGTTTGAATTAAATCTGATCGTTCAAAGTAGGACACAATCGAGCTCAAAGGGATCGGTTACATACATACATACAGGTGAAGCTAATAAAAGCGTGTTAAAAATAAATGACTAAATTGTTTATTACCTAAGACTGCGTTTGTTTACTAAAAAACGCTGTATTATGGTAACTAGGTTCAACATGATGATATCTAAGCTTAAATCTTTACTGTTTCGCATAATCATGAGATACCTGTTTTTAAATTCATCATTAATACTACATCGATTTTAGCGTATCATGAGCGTTTTTTTTATTGTAGCACTGCAAAATGACAGCACTGTGCCTGATGGTAAACACAGTGCAATCCAAAAACAATGGCGACCACCGAGTGACACACTACCCATCGCCGGTCGCCGCTGTCATGCCGGCCTGCGAAAGGCTGGATATGCACAAGCTGATACTGAAACGCGACACGCAGAAGCGAATCACTATGACGGGCTTTTTCGCCATATACATGGTGGTTGCGACCCAGTTAGGCTGTAAAACCCTACCACCCCGTTTTCGCCATTGCCTCGTTCGTTAATCAGCAGGGTGCACCACGTGCAGGTGAGGTTGGCTTGGATGTCTCAAGTCTTCGATGTTATTCGACACCCCCTAAACGTGTTACCTGCTTTTAAAAGACTATGTGGTCTAATTTGGTACCAGGTTAAACCTAAAGAAAAATTGACTCTCAAGTGCACCTGCTGGGACACACCAATGCGTGTGAACACATTTGTAACTTGAGAGTATTAGTGAACCAGGTGAAAATGAGAAAAAAGCCATATCATGTTTTCCTTTATCGTAAGCTTCATTCAAACCTACATCCACGAGTACACGACTCCGCTAAGAAATCCTAGCATTAGATCAACTTATATGGAACTGTCAAAAATACTCACATTTTGCACGTAATCGCAATTGGGATCTTGAGTATTCACATGCCCCAATAAAAGGAACGGAAACAACCATCCGAGATGAAGCATTTCTGAAAGTTAACCCAAAGTGAGCATCAATAAAGGAACCAACCAAAGTTACCAAACCAAACCAGACTACGCTTAGTCAGTTACAGTGACTCGATCAGTTCTTTAAGTTTTCATGTTCCTGATTGATATATTTGTTTGTGTTCTGACGCGACTTAAGTATTATGGTGGTAGAGCCACGCTGAAACTATTACTGGTTTCAGCATGAATGGGTCGGCTCGCACGGGGTAGTACCACCCTCTCATAGAAAACCGACGTGAAGTAACAGTGCTTGCATTGTTGCGTTTCGTTCGGTCAGTGAGAGCGCCGGAGGCCCATCTCCCCTCCCCTCTCCTCGTTCCTTTCCCTCTCCCTCCCTTAGTCCTTTCCCCCAAAGGGTGGCAACGCACTAGCAACTCCTCTTGTTAGTGTCCATGGACGGTGGTGATCACTTAACATCAGGTGACCCACCTGATCGTTTACCTATGACATAAAAAAAAAAAGAACGAAAAAAAAGTAGATAAGTAAATGTACTTAACGCATTCAAATAATTTTATTAGTCACTGCTTTTCAACGTTAGGTTAAACGCGGACGGAGTCGCGGGTACAGCTAGTTTAATATAAAGTTATTAAAGTTTTAAGAGATTACAATTTTTGTAAGAACTACGTATTCAGCGGTTTTACTTTATTTTTATTTTTTATGTCATAGGAGGCAAACGGACAGGTCGGTCACCTGATGTTAAGTGATCAGCACCGTCCATAGACACTTGCAACACCAGGGGAGTTGCAAGTGCGTTGCCAAACTGTCTTGTGGGAGAGGGGAAGTAAGGGAAGTGGGAAGGAGAGGGGATGTGGGCTTCTGGCGCTCTCACTGACCGAACGAAATGCAACAATGCAAGCACTGTTACTTCACGTCGGTTTTCTGTGAGAGGTACTACCCCGGTCGAGCCGACCCATTCATGCTGAAACCAATAATAACTTATGAATATTTTTTTATTTATTTAATTATTTTGATCTGTACATCAATACTAATTATAAAGCTGGAGGGTTTGTTTATTTGGTTGAACGCGCTAATCTCATGAACTGCTTACTGATCCAATTTCAAAAATTCTTTCGAAGAAGGCTTATAGGCTTATCATCACGCTAAGATAAATACGAGCGGAGCACCAATGAAGAATGTTTAAAAATCGGGTTTTTGTTTCCTTTTGAGAGCTTCCGCTGCGTATTAGTCAGCCAAAGCAACTATTCCACGCGTACGAAGTCGCGAACAGAAGCCAGTGAAATATATTTTTAACATAATATACAACGCAAACGAAATCTCTCCGGTATCAGTTAGTATACATCCGTTACTTTCTATAGATTTCAACCGAAAAAGATAGAAATTTTATTACAAATAACAATATAATATTTTAAACTGGCTGATAAATTAAAGATAATAAATGTATCAGAGAAAATTAATCGAGAATAATAAACATATAAGAGCCAAATATGCAAGGGGATGGTTGAATTTTGTTACATGTCCTGATTAGACTGAAAAGAATGTAAGTATTCAGGAAAATTGTTTTTACAACTCTATCTCTAAATATATATCCTATACATGACGATATATTTAATGTTTTAAATATTTTTAAACTCACCAACAATTGTATGCCAGCAGCTGTCAATCAAATGAACATAGGTGACTATAGCTATTTATTTCAAGTTTATTTCAACACATATTATAATATACAAATGAAAACATCTGTACAAATATTTTTTAATTAATAAACAGATGGTTGACTATTTAAAATATACAGATACTAGAACAATCGCCTAGAAATGGAACAAAGGCCGTGAATTGCCTCGTAGCCGTGACCGAAATTATTGAAACACTTTATTTGTTATGATATATGAATTAACCTTGTTTACGTTCCCTATTCATAAAAAAAAATACTTAGTTCAATTTAGGCCCTGAGAAGGCGCTTATGAACGTCACCGCCACCGGTTCGGAAAACAATCCAGTCAACCTGAAGAACCGGCAAGCAACTCCATCTGGTTTATCTTTCCTTACCTCAAAGGCGCTTACGGGGGCATATAGAAGATTGGGTTTGGAGGACATCATTGTATGAAAATGTAAAGGTTTGGGAATGTTTCTTTAAAATTATTCCGTGATATTCCATACACATTGGGCTATGCGAATGAATTAATGACCAAGAATTTGAAACTGACAGCAACAACTTTGCAAATAAGAGTTTAAATACTTTGTTTTGTTGTTCTTTTTCAAAGACAAATCGTTTACTAAGAATTAATCCCTGTGTCACAACACTCTAGCATATCGTAGCGACAAAGCGACCGCTTCAGTCCCTACACCATTTGTATTCTGATCAATGCCCGGTTTCCGAGATACTCGGTTAAAGTACCAATAGTTATTGACTCAACAAAATTATCCATAAGATAAACTGTCAAATGGCCCCAACAACTCAACAGTTTTACTGACATTTATCGTATGATTGTGTGTTCAGAAACACAATTTGATAAGTTATCGAACAGATAAATTACAATTAAAGTACCGCAGAAACCGGGCATAAATAATTGATTGATGCTCGGTTACATGATTCGTTAACAATCAGAACCTGTATAATCTGCATACAAGTGTTATAAAAAACAGGGTGTGTCGTAAATACACATGATAGAAGATAAGCTTTTCTGTTACAGAGAAACTTTTTAATTAAAAAAAATATAATAAAAAGCCAACTTCAGGCGGTATTACTGGGCAGTAATCCATACAAGTACTGACCGCGCCCAATGTTGCTTAACTTCGGTGATCGGACGAGAACTGGTGGACGACTCGACACAGTGTTTACCCCTACCACTTTTGGTCACACACGTAAGTTTCTGATCATAATTTCAAAGCCCATAAGTAGTTTTCCTAATAAAAAGGTTTATTTACAAAAACCAAGCAACTAAATACTTATTACAGCACTGGGTGGAAAGACTGGACAAAGTACTTCGTAATTATCTATACCATTATTGATTTTATTAATAGATAGCTGCGAGCATCAACAACCTAGTTATAAAGATATATATATTCGTAGTTTTATCATGTTTATTTCCTAAACACTTACGCTGATATACGGTAATAAAGCGATACGAACTTTTGTGAGAATTAGCTGTCACTTTGTTTACAAGTTTTCAATTATTGCGTTTGATGCATACTTAAATACAGATAACGCTATTCATATTTATTTTTGTTTTATGCCAATATTACTCGCTAAACAATTGAATTCGTTTTAAAATGTGTCATCTCTCATTATCAATAAAATAAAACCCGCTTCAAACTTTTTAATCGCTTTGAAGTAGATGCCCATGCTCCTACTAAGGCAAGTGTACGCATTCTGACTACCTTTGTAATTTTAAGTTCAAAGAATTTGTGCCAAAGTAGATAATTATTTTCGTACTTATATTGTTGATTAATAAATAGTCTAACTAATTAATACTATGTTGAATCATTTATGGTACTCCTATACCTGCGTTTATTGGCACGAAGTTTTGTCTATGGTCACACTAAATGCAGATGTGGGAAGAAATTATCGTCATGCGTTACAAACTATCGGGCTGCGTGACGATAGACGCAGCACGATAACTGTGCTGGCGGTTTTTACACACATCAAAGGAGTTTAGTGGACACTAATGTCGCGTCATTGGAAAGATACAGGTGTAGCAACGTTTAATCTGCGCCTTTATCGGAACGTTTTTTGACGTTAATTTTAGCGCCATAAGTATTCGAAACTTCGTTTCGCAAATGTGGGAGTAGCATTAGATGATAATTTTCATTTCAGAGAGGTTTCAAAGCTTAAGTGCGCATACTTGACCCACATTGCATTCTATTTATTTATACTTAAGTTCTTTTGATGTTATACATATAATATTAATACATATTTATTCCTTAATTTTGTATTCGGTACTCTGTACCTAGGTGGCAGAGCCACGCTGAATCTATTACTGGTTTCATCATAAATTGGTCGGCTTGCCCGGGGTACTACCATCTGACCCACAGAAACACCGACGTGAAGTAACAGTGCTTGCATTGTTGCGTTTCGTTCGGTCAGTGAGAGCGACGGAGGCCTACCTCCTCCCCTCTCCTTCTCCCTCCCCTAACCCTTCCCCCAAAGGGTGGCACCGCACTTGCGACTCCTCTGGTGTTGTTAGTGTTCATGGACGGCGGTGATCACTTTAACATCAGGTGACCAATCCGTTCGTTTGCTTCCAATGATAAAAAAAAATCTGGCTGCCAATTTTCAGAGCGGTCTAAAAGTTTGGCGTGGTTAGTTGAAAAGTGGTTTACTTTATTTAATACTAGTTTTTGCTCGCAACTTCGCTTCCGTTGATGGAGATTTTGAAAATAATAATAATACACCTCATACTACTTGCCGATAATTTAACTTTCCATAAGTGAAAGAATTTGCAAAATCAGTAAACACTATTTCAAAAATCAAATCTTGATCTCTTTATACAATTAAATGAGATAAAAAAACCTCACTACTTTTACAACTCACTTAAACAAATGTGTTATGTTATCTAACATAAACTGGGTCACGTATCGTGTAGTATAGTTTTAAAGTGGTCCCTATAAACGTTTATTTGTGTATAATATAATTATCAATTTTGAAATGTTATACACTTCCTGTGTACGGAATACATTCAAATATGTTTAATCGAGTTTTTCAGTTTGTATAAATAACATATATCTCTCTCATACTTAAAGTATTATTAAAATCGGTCGAACCGTTTCTGTGATAAATTCACATTTACAAACAACAGACGGATTTTATAATTCACGATCAGTGTATTTTATAATTCACTAGCATTTGTTAGTGACTTCTCTACTTATCTGTCAGAAACTGTACACTATTTTTGAAAAGACACTTTAAGTCCTTTTTTACAACCCTGACAACATGTATACAAAATTTCAACATGATCGGTTGAGTTGTTATAGCATGAAAGCGTAACAACACACAAACGCAAATTGCAATTTATAAGTAAGGATTATATAGGTCACAAATGTTTTTTAAAAAATTAACAGACAGATGTAATAATAGGATGGCTAGAAGAGTAAAATTCCAGGAGCCTCTGACTCTGAGTGCCATGAAGAAAAAACACGTAGACATATGTAGTAACGCTTCTTTACAGTGAGGGAGAGTCTCATTCGATTTGTTACGAGCCTACAATAGTATATTTACTTATTTTGTTATTAATACTTTAGAAGCGATTATGGCTTATAACGTGTTCGCATACTGCGTCGAGCGACGAGGAGTTTTCTATAAAGGAGAACATCGTGACAAACCGTAACAAAAAGGTAGTGCTTCCTTTCAAGCCGCCTGGCTAGTTGAAGAACTGTCGCTAAGCATCTGTTGGTGCGTTCCAGCTACTGCATTTTAGAGCCATTCTCCCTCTAGTTTTAATGTGTTTACTAGACTGAATCATTATAAAACCTATAAAATATTTTTTTTTAAACTTACCGATCTAATGCAAAAAATAATTTTATTTAAACTCGGAAAACTGTATGGATTTCGCACAAATTGAAATACACGCTTAACGCACGATATAAAGAAACAAAAGAAAATTATGTGCGTCCCAGTCGTCGTCAGATTCACGTATGTGTCATTAAATACAGATAAAATTACCATGTAGATAGAATACCACTAATGACTGTGAAGGTTTTATAAATAGATAAGAATTATTATAGTTTCAGTTTATAAATACCTGTGTGTTTACACATCGTTGTGTTAACATAGTTAAGGAGATAACCAGGGATTTTTTTTTTTTTTTTATATCATAGGTGTCAAACGAACAGGTGGGTCACCTGATGTTAAGTGACCACCACCGTCCATGGATACTCACAACCCCAGAGGGGTATCAAGTGCGTTGCCACCCTTTGGGGGAAAGGGTTAAAGGAGGGAGAGGGAGAGGAGTGAGGAGAGGGGAGGGGAGATGGGCCTCCGGCGCTCTCACTTACCGAACGAAACGCAACAATGCAAGCACTGTTACTTCACGTCGGTTTTCTATGAGAGGGTGGTACTACCCCGGACGAGCCGACCCATTCATGCTGAAACCAGTAATAGCTTCAGCGTGGCTCTACCACCATATACATAAAATAACTGATTTTTAAGTAGCCATGTGTGTAGGTAATATTTACTTTTATTTTATAGCGTAATCTAAAATTAAATAATTGTTTTAACGTTTTTCGCAGTCTCCATTTTCTAAATTCAATAGTTGGTTTTGTAAATGTATTGTGTACGTGTTTTAAAAAAATACATTTCTGCTCGCTGCTTAGAGGCGTGGCGTGAAGTTATATACATAGTCTAGAATGTCCCTCAAGAAATATTCTGTTTAACACATATAACTAGTAATGTAATTCCTATATTCAGCTTTTTCAAACGTACTAATTCTTTAGGTTTATATTATTAGGTATACATTGAAAATAAACCTAAAAAGAATATAAACACTCGTTAAATGAATATTAGGATATAGACCGATAGTATACTATTTGTCGTGATGTAACGGGGTGTAAGGGGTGTCGAATAACATCATAATACTTGAGACACCCAAGCCAACCTCACCTGCACGTGATGCATGCACCCTGCTGAATAACGAACGAGGCATAGGCAAAGCAGGGTGGTATGTATATGGCGAAAAAGCCCGTCATAGTGATTCGCTTCTGCGGGTCGCGTTTCGTGATCAGCCTGTGCATATACAGCCTTTCGTAGGCGGTATGACAGCGGCGACCGGCGATGGATAGTGTGTCACTCGGTGGTTGCCATTATTTTTGGATTGTATTGTGCTTACCATCAGACATAGTGCAGTCATTGTGCCGTGCTACTATAAAAAAAGAGATATACTATAAAAATCGAACTCCAAAAATATTGAAACTTTTCCTAGTTATACTAGTAACTACTACTACTTCAGTCGAGAGTTCCGATCGGACCGTCGACTCGAGCGGTTGTCCGTTTTGCTGCGCGCACTAAGTTCGATTTTAATACTCGTGATTTAGTGACGTCAGTTATTTTATTGTTTCGATCCGGCACACCTGCGCTGCACAGGTGCGCTGCACACCTGCGTTCCACACCTGCGTTCTTTTTCCTGGAACTGAGTGAGACCTGCGTTCTTTTTCCTGGAACTGAGTGAGAACTTTCCTGTGTATTTATTTATTGCTTTATCTATTTCTTAGTATATTTATTTATTTACTCATTTATTTATGTATTTATTTACGTATTTCTTTAATTCTTCAGTGATTTATTTTTAAATTTATTTACTTTTTATTGTTTGTTTATTTAAGTAGTCTTATGTTATTTTTCCCCTGTCTCGCTCAGGTACTTATTTGCGTTGTTTTCCTATTTTGTTTAGTTTTAAACAGCTCCCTTTGATCCGGACTCGGGATAGTCCGTTAAATTCATTAAGGCGCGCCCCCCTGCCCCTCTGGCAGGGAGGTTTCACATGTCTTCCCCCGCCCCACTCCCCTCCTCAGGCCCCGGTATGGCCGCTGAACAAGAGATCAGTCTCTTAGAGACTGAGCTCATTAGCCTCCGCGGCTTCATAGCCGCTATCTGTCCTCGTCTCGTAGACGATTACGATGCGTACGCTGCAAAGCGTCGCACCGAGCTCCCTCATTCCTCGAAGCCCGCTCCCTCGATCTATGCCAAGATCGAGGCTTCCAACAACTTCCCAATCCCAGCCGATCGCGATAGCGATGACTCCGACTCCGACTCCGGCTCCGACATGGAGCAAGACCCTCCTGCTCAGCAGGATCCCCCTGCCGAGCAAGCCCCTCAGGCTGAGCAAGCCCCTGCTGCGGACGATGGCTTCACCACCGTCACGCACCGCAAACCGCGCAAGAAGCGCTCGAACTCCTCTTCAGATCCGGAGGACAAATTGCCCTCTAAAAAGATCGCAAACGTCGATGGCGCGAAAGTGCCAAAGGCGACACCAGCGCCCTCTAGACCCGACTCGCCCGTGGCTGCGGGTTCCGCAGTTTCGGGCAAGAAGCCCCGCCCACCGCCCCCCGTTACGATCCAAGACAAAGCGTCTTGGGTTGAGATTTCTAGCCTGCTGGAAACGGCAGGTATCCCTTACACCTCCGCCGTGAATACCGCTGTAGGTATTCAGGTGAAGGTAGCCACGTCCACCGCCCATCGCAACCTCACTCGTTTCCTTCGGGACAACCAGTGGGGCTATTTCACGCACTCTCTCGAAGAGGAGCGTAAACTACGGGTTGTGATCCGTAGAGTCCCCTCAGAACTCCCGACTGACGACATTTCAGACGACCTCAAGGAACAGAAGATTCCTGTTCGCGAGGTTCATCGTATGCGCTCTCCGCGCACCAGGGCTCCATATGATATGGTTCTCGTTGTCCTCGATCGCACCCCTCAGGGGAAAGCGATTTTTAATCTTACATCCCTTTGCGGCCTCTCCGGCGTCATAGTCGAGCCGCCGCGCAAAACGTCTGTGCCCTCGCAGTGTCACAACTGCCAGGTGTACGGACACTCCGCACGAAACTGTCGCCTGAAACCCAGGTGCGTTAAGTGCCTCGGCGACCACTCCACTAGGGAGTGTTCTCGCACGAAAGACGCCTCCGACCCTCCGAGCTGTGTTCTGTGCCGCGGCGTGGGCCATACCGCGAATTATCGCGGATGTCCCCGCGCCCCGCGCACAAAGCGCCCTCGATACCCCAGGCAGGCGTCGCCGTCTAAGACGGCCGCTGCCCCCGCCCGTCCTCGACCTCCGCCTCTCATGTCTCGAGAGGCCTTCCCGAACCTGCCGGGCACGTCTCGTGCACCGGCAGCGTCCGTACCCGCGACTAGTGCGCCCCCCCGCCCCTACCGGGCCCCTCAGGCCCCGTGGGCTCCTAAACCCGCGTCCCAGCACACTCCCAAACCTCCGGCGGCTAATCCTTCACAGGATGACCCCGCATACTCCTTTTCCCTATCGAGTATTGACTACGCAGGTCAACTACTCATTTTCCACGAGATCTCGGAGATCTCGGCGTACGAAGAGTGCTCTCGTAATCCGCTACTAGGTGCCGTCACGGCAATCCATAGATTTCCAGCCATCGCGGCTACACTACAACGGCTCGCGCGCGCAGCTGTTAAAAAATAAATAACTCAAATAAGATAGAGTAAATCGCGTATTTACGTCTATCTTCCCCTAAAAATAACCGTCAAACAATAATAATAATTTTTGTTATGTCTATTTTTAGACTTCGGTGCCGTCACCGTTAGTAAATTTAAATTCAATCTTATAAAATGCGTGTTGCGCCCACGCTTTTGTAATCGATCCCTATTAGCTCCCGCACACTTCGCGGTTCTCAATAATATCTCGAGCCTAGGTCGTCCCCGCGCGGAGCCCTCTTGATATTATTTTCGCGATACAGTGACTCACCTACATCACTTGAACAGACATATGAGATCATCTCTCTCACACACGTGCACATATATACACATGGTGGGAGGGTTTTGTTTTTTTTTTCCCCCATCGAACTGAATCGAATAGTTTAAGTTCGTTTCAATCCGATATACACGTATTCATTTGTGAATCATGCAATTTCGATTGTATGGTTCACAAATGTATATATGTATGAATAGCTTAGAATAGTTAGCTAGGACAGACGCGTCTTTTTCCAGGTAACAGCCCAAGCCGAGGTGTGCGTGCACCCTTGTGTATGTTACCTAAAACCCAAATCGGTTGTATGCCTTAAGCGCCAACCTTAGTAGTCCGGTGAAGCTATTAAGACCCTGCCGGGTCAATAGCGTAGTCAGATCGAGAGAAAAAGGGGTACTTCAGTCGAATTTTGCCTAGTCCAATATTTAACTATTTCTCATTCGCAAATGTCATACTTTAGTATTATAATCCCTAACCGCCATTTACACAATTAAGACGAATCTTATGTTTTTAAATCCAACAAGACGTTTAGGGTATAGGATGTGGCAAAGGAATGTAAATACATAAATACGTTCTAAAAATATAGCCCTCCTTTTGTGCGTAGTACAACAAATAAGGACAAACAATTTATTTTTAATAACCGATAGAAATTAAATACGCTTTACCACAATAATTGCGATAATTTTTAGAAGTGTTAGAGGCACGCTGAAGCTATTACTGGTTTCAGCATGAATGGGTCGGCTCGCCCGGGGTAGTACCACCCGACCCACAGAAATACCCACGTGAAGTAACAGTGCTTGCATTGATGCGTTTCGTTTGGTCAGGGTCCCCTCCCCTCCCAACTCCTCTCCTCGGCCCTCCGTCAAACACAGTCTGGCAAAGCATCAGCGAATCCCCTGGTGTTGTTATTACCTATGGACGGTGCTGATCACTTAACATCAGGTGACCCTTCTGATCGTTTGCCTCCTACGTTATCAAAAAAAAAGACGAATCGAATACAGTTCATTTGAAAATAATTCATGCATCATTTTTTTTAATACTTTTCTAATGAAAATTGTGGAAACCTACAGCAAGTGATATACCTGATAAATAAAATAGTCTCACGTAAATTAAATGGTTATATTTAATGTCCAAACAAATAAAAGAAGACTATGAGGGCAGTGACAATTTATCTGTTGATATTCTGATGGTGCCCTTGATTCTATTTGTCGACCTTCTTGAATTACCTTGTTTTAGAATGTATGTCATGTGTGCAAAAGATTTTCGGAAAATCTCCGTTTCCTTCTATTTGTCGCATCGTTTCGATTTTTGGGGTTATGTATACAGATACACCTGTTAAGTAGCATCTTGGAACATTCGGAGCCAGAATCACACGCAAACATTTCTATTCTACTGAAAAATATGTGAGAAATAATTGTATGACAAGAATATTCATGGTCATCTGTCGTGATCAATATATACAGTACTAACAAGCGCCCGCGACTTCGTCTGCGAAGGTAATAAAACGTCTTTTGTAACTGAATTGCTAAATAACAATTTTCATAGATCTAAGTTCAAAAATTTCCTAAGAATTCGTTTTTGTATAAATAATTTTACTGAAGGGAACAACGTATTTTATGAGGAATAATTGTAGGTCGTCTTTTTTTTTGATTTGTTTATCAGTACTTGACCCTTTACAGAGTTTAAGTTATATATGTTAAATTTCTCTATGCTTAAGTACTTTATCGGTTAGTAAAATTCTTATCAAAATTGATACAGCCGTTTCGGAAATTAGCTCGAGCAAATAATAGACCCTTCCGATGTTATTACACAAAAGTTAAATACGTATTGAACCCTGGCTTAAAAAATCTCGTATTAATGCACCACGGTCGCTGAATGTTGGCCAGCTTGCTCTTTTGTCTCGCTCTGGTTACGCTAGGTTAGACTTGTGAAAAAGGATAACGCGAACTTGCCTCGGGCGAGCGCGGTGCATTTATTACGAAAGCTTTTTAAACCAAGTATTTGATACGTATTTAACTTTTTTGTAATAACACGGTTCAAGTTTATTCACATGGGTGTATCACTACCTATTATAAAAGAAAAACATCTGCCACGTGTTCGTGATAAACTCAAAAACGAAATACAGTATTTTCATGCAGTTTTCACCATTAGATAAAGTGATCCAAGTGAAAAGTTGGAAAGTTTAGGTATATAATTTGTAAAGGTTTTTTTTTATTATCAGGGCTGGATAACTTCCACCGCGCCCGCTAGCAGGTAAATAAAATAGAATTATAACGATATAATGACCTTCTATACCACATTCAATTAGAATCCCTCCAGTCATTTGTGTTTCTTATGAACAAACATGCATATTCTCACATTTTAAATATTAGATTTAATTGTCTCTCTCGACTGTTTATTTTAATAATCCTTCACGACTGTCTTTAAAAAAGTTTTACGTGTGTATTAACAGGCCATTGTAGTACGTAATATAATAGCTCTGTGTAAATTCTCTTTAACTCATATTACAGATACTTAAGTAGATGAGACAAGTACAAGAGAAAGTGAAACTCTTTGAATATAGATAAGAAATTGGAATGACAAATAGTACCCAGCTTTTGGGTTGGCATGTTTGAGAGACGGCAGTGATAGTCGGTTAAGTTCGGTTTCAGATGGCGTTATCTTTGTCTATCACAGTATTTGCGCTGTGCGATAGAGAGAACGCTTTACAAAAACGAAGCAAGCCGATCTTAGCCGCACCTCTCACTCTTTTCCCCGACGTATCAAATCGAATGGTGAGTACTGTATACTTCTTTGTGCGAAAATAATTAGGGCCCTTAATTAAAATATGTCCTTAAGAGAAGATAAAAAACAATAACTGCCATTTAAAATGTGCAAATCCTTACTAATATTAAAAATGCGAAAGAATGTTTGTGTGTTACGCTTTCACGCCTTAATTACTCAACTAATCGTCATGAAATTGTAAATGCACGTTCTCAGGGGAACAGAAAATATAGGGTATAGGGTACATTTCATCCAGAAACAATATACTGCTCCCGAAGAATAGACAAATGTTACACCAATCACGTATAGGGTCGATGCAGTCAGGGTGGCCAATAAACACTTCGTAGATACTGTCACTATTCATTTAGCCATAGCTTCGCCTTACAATAACTTCCACATAGGAGTGCATCCAGATCAGCGACATCTTGCCCTTTATACGCCGAACTCCCACCAATGTAGTCTCACAACGGAGTGAATAATGAACAGCCGATAACTTCCACCACTAGCGTTCGAGGTCATTAGTAACACCCCGATAAAGTCAATAGCGTGATATCGCAGGTCAATAGTGGTTCCTCGGGTGGCGTTGTAGTCTCGCCTTTCAGGTGTGTCATAGCGGTACCGGACGTAGACATTAACACAAATCTATATTAACGCAAGCAAAGCCGCGAAGAAAAACAAACGTGGAAATAAAACAACGTGTTTATAACTATAAAACAATTTAATCAAAACATCACAACACAACCTCCTTTCACTAACATTCGTATAAGGTAGATGTTACATTATTTGACTAGATTTTGCTACGAACAATGTACAAATACATTGGTAAGCTACTTTTTTTTTCTAAATTTTATAACAACGTATTTTCATCTCAATTGATAAAATAATTAACTGTACATTTTATTTTTTTTCTTTCAAGGCTTGATGATATCTTTATAACCCAAACAGTGACGTCACTATACACTTTAATACCATTTAATTGTACAATAAGTGACTCTTTGGTGAGTGCCAAAATAAATTAGTAGGCGAGCAGAAATAAAACAAAACACACAATTAACCTGTATCACTACATAGTATAAAACAAAGTCGCTTTCTCTGTCCCTATATCCCTATGTATGCTTAAATCTTTAAAAGTACGCAACGGATTTTGATGCGGTTTTTAATAGATAGAGTGATTGAAGAGGAAGGTTTATATGTATAATAACATCCATTAAATAGTGGAGAAATACTGTTATTTTTGAGGTTTTTAATGTGATGTCGTAAATAATTACATAACCGATTCGATGCAGACGAAGTTGCACGGGTCAGCTAGTACTACATATTCAAAAGATGTTATATCTAAGATATGCCACAGAGTATCGAAACAAATATAATTTTTACTACTATAATGATGACAAGGAGAATAAGGGAATTGATAGATGATTCTCGCCCGTTTCCTTGAGTATTAAAAAAATCGTGAAGGGTCATTGATATACGAAAACTCAAGATGCACACTTAACGTCTCACAGCCGGCACACAAAAATGAGTGCATAATTTTGGATTATGCAGCCATTTCAAATAGTTTCGCGTCGTTTGCGTCCTTGTAAAAACAACTTTAAATCATTCAGGTAAGGTTGAATTTGCAAAATTGTTAGTTTATCCAATAATATAACCACATATGTATATTGGGGAGCTTTTACGGCCGATTTTGGGCGCTACTTTCATTGGAGACTGTGCGTCTTGAGTTTTTATATGTCAATGCAAAGGATCAATAAAAACCAAAAAAAATAAGCCATCTACGAAAAATTCCGCTATAAATTGTAAGAATCCTATTTCAATGTGTTCATTAGTTTTGACGTTATCAGACCTTAAAGGAACTGCATTTTATTATAAATTCCATTCATATTAATCAAAACAATACAATAAGTTATTGATCATCTTTATTCTTTTCCCTTTTTCTTCCCGTTCTCCTGTTGGAAACATCTACCAGGTCCTGGCAAGAGTTTAACACTGGTCTTCGATTCCTTCCGTTCCAACTTTGGAGAAGTCGTATCTGGTGAGGAGTCGGATACTATACCTTGGAGACGACGAGTATTCGTCTGACTCAACCTGTTTTTTGATAAAATAATATATTACATACTTACGCACAATATGTATAGGCAGACATGTTTAAATTAAAATAAGTCAATCTTTAAAAATCGTATTATGCAGGATTTGTCTAGAAAAAGTTCTAACAAGCGGGCCACCATCTTGTTAGTTCATTTAAATGATACTGTTGGCCTATCAAGGCCTCAACAGCTTCACCGAGCTACTCGCGACGAGCGCTTAAGACACTCAGCCGATTTTATTTTGGCAATAAGCTCAAGGGTGCACGCCACACCTCGGCTTGGGCCGTTGCTTAGTTCACGCAATTCGTGACCTATATGAGCTAACCTAACCTAAGCTACATATTCATACGTATATGAATTATCGACATATATATGTGTACCAATCATACATACTTCGATAACTCTTATATGTATTTCGTGTCGGATAAGAGGCGCATCTACCATTTTTTTATTTGTAATAATATTTTTAAAATGTATATCCAGGATCAGGCAAAAAATATGTTTTTTTTTTTGTATATTTTATACGTATTTATTCCCAAAATCGAAAACTGAATTTGATCTGCTTCGCTACAGCTACAGACCTCAAACTTTTTAGACTTCTTTTCATTGTGATGGTAATACATCGTTCGTATTGTGGTCGTATTCCTGTTGGACATAATTGTTTTGTCCTACGACGTAGGTAAATATGTGAATACGATTGCAATTACCTAACTTCTTCGACATCGGCCACTTTATCGATGAGGCTGCGTATGATCGCCTCTTTGTGCTCGAGAGCGAGTGAGGCGCGTTCGAGTTCGCGCCTGTACTCGGACTGAGCGTGCGCCGCTCTACGCTCTTGCTCAACTATGCGACGTTCGAGCTCTTCCAGTGACGTGTACGCTCGGGATTTCACTACCTACGTTAATAGAATTTGCTAGTACATCTAGGAATATTTTATAAACCACTGATCTCGAATATAACACGTAATTGTTTGGTTCACGTGTAATCTGTGCATGTGCATTAAATGCACCGCGTTATTTTTTTCGCAACCTAACCTGACCAAATCGAGACGTAACAGTTTTGTTTTAACTTAAAAATCATCAAGTTGATAATATACAAAATTACCAATGATTGTTCGGAGGTGACACATAACCTCAAAACTTTGATCATATATATCTTAGTAACTATGACTTTCCGCGGGGAGGGGAAATCACCCCTTTAATCTTTATATCAAGATGCGAATTTCAAATGCAGCCCTTTTAAAACCAAAGTATTCAATAAGATCTTTATTGTCTCGACTGCTTGCTCTTTTATTTTGCTAAGGTTAGGTTTGGTTAGACTTGCGAAATAAATAACGCGAGCGCGGTGCATTTAATACACAAGTACCAATTATTCCTATTCGTCTGCTTAATAAATTCAAGAATTGTTTTACATAAATGAAATACATGCAATTCTCCAACTGATAGGCTATAACAATATAAATAATACGTATAGTAATCATAAGAAAGATAATGTAATCTTTCTCATTTTATTTTTCTCTGCCGATTCTAATGAAATCTATTAATACAGAGATAATTTATTGGTAAACTATTAAAGTTTTGATACAGAACAATGATCTAAGGAGATTAGGATCGACACTGTACTTCTGTAAACATAAAGACTTTTCACTTAGATACAATAGAAGCCACATTTTCAAGCTGTCGAGTGTCATAAGCGAATGTTGTACAGTCCCTGGCCACGTTATTAGACGCACCGTTGTTTTTTTTTTACAAAATAATTGTTTTCGACGAAGTTTATAAACAGTTGTGTTATATTTAAAGGTTGATTAGTATTTATTTAATGTACTTTTATTCAAGAGATGAATTTGAATTGAAATTGAATTGAATTGAAATTTGAATGAATTTATCCATGAAAAAGAGAAGTGACTAAAGTGGTGATTACAAACAAAACTCAGCTCCTAGATAATATTATTCATGTTTGGAATCATCATCCTCAAATGCAGAACACAGTACAGTCTTGCATTGATGGAATGCCGCGCAGAATTAAAGCTCTCATATCTCTCAACAAAATATTAAGTTTTCATTACATTTTCTTCATTTTCGTTTTGGAGGTGATAAATACATATTTTCTCTATAATGACGATGTTTTATTAGTTTTACAGATACTTACGTTATTAATAATATAGTAAATATACATTGTATCTCATAAAAACAATACATCTGTACAGTATCACCTGATAATTAACGTTTTATATATGATCTTACGATGCGTCTAATAATATGGCCAGGGACTGTATATGAGTGCTACGTTGGTATTGTCAGTATTATGTAGGATGTATGTTATTAATTTCTTGTACCTTTATTTCGCTTTTAATCTTCTCGAGCGCTTGCAGCGCTTGTTTAAGCGGTTCGTTGGAAGAGCGAGCGCGGCGAACGCTCGTACGGACGCGACTCATACGCGCGGTCGCCGCTTTCAAGCGCTGACGGAATATCACAGCCGCTTTACGGTACAATCTGCGAGAAAGCTATGATATAGCTCTTTTTTTTTTCGAACTGTCTACGCTATTGACCCAGCAAGGTCTTAACAGCTTCACCGGACTACTAGGGCGAGCACTTAAGGCACTCCGCCGATTTTATTTTGACAACTAGCTCAAGGGTGCGCGGCACATGATATAGCTCAGTACCTATACATTATACTAGCTATTTTCCGCGGCTTCATTCATATTAATTTTGTTTCAACTATTCCTATGCTAACGTAGCAAACCTGTATAATAATATCATATATTTAAATAGAATAATAACAATAAATTGCTCACACTGTAAACTATTTTTGACAAGATTAACAAAATTAACAACATCAGAAAAAGGTGCGTACCAAGGGTCTTCAGAAAAAAAACTATTCCTTTGCAACAATCTTTATTTTCTGAATAAAAAGGTACCGTATGTCCTTTGTGTATGAAAAATTGTATGGTAAGTAATCGATTCAGTAGTTTAGGCGTAAAAGCGTAACAAACAAAAAAAACATCGACATATACAATATTTGTGCCGGGTAATTTGCTATTTTTATATTGCAATTTATAACAATGACACGACAATGAAATAAATATTCGTTGTTCGTATCGTAACTGAGTGTGAGCAAAGGGAAGTTCTCTCCCTTACACTCCTTTCAGTTGTATAATACTTTCTTAGTCGCACGTTTCGATAACATCGGCCGAACATTGTCATTGCTAATAATAATAACGAACAACGGATAATTATATCCGAGAACAGCAAAACAATTATATTTTTAATAATGTATTATCTATTGCGTACGAATAATATTCTATATTATTAATTATATTATTATTAAAATGACCACATCTATTTAACACTCCATAAAGCAAAGACGTATAATCAAATATTTACATGTTTAGGATTAGACTTTAAGGGTCTATAGTATCATTTTGTTAATGTGGTAATTAACCCTAAAAAGTTTTCTGAAATTCATATAGGAACTAATCGTGGTATTTTAAAAACTAGTTTTTTTAAAGTTTAGAGTTACGGTTAGGGTCCACAGCTCAACCTGCTAGGAACTTCATTACTCACCTGACATTCTTCAAAGCGGCTTCCAATTCTTCCTTAGCGACCTTATGCTCCTCACAAGCTTTATTACATTTCTCATCAGCAGCTTTGAGCTGTTCCTGCAGCTTGCTCATCTGCTCTGTCCGTCGTTCCGTCTCCATGCTGTACTGGTGTTTCAACTCTTCGAGAAGCCTGCGAATGATACTTTTCAACATTGTCACTCATAAGCCTTTCTATTATGCAATAAATAGATAATATAAGCACTTATTTGGCTATATCTGTTAAACTTGTTAATTAAAATTACCTGTTATCCGCAATCTACTTGCGTGGAATTTTGTAAAAAAGTACGCTCAATATGCGAGTGGGGTGCTGATCTTAAACAGACACTGTTTTTTTAGTATATTAAATTTGCACGGAACCCTTTTTTTTATAATCATTATACCATCAGCTATGTACCAGTGCAAAGTCTATCATAGAAGGTCGATCAAGAAAATTACAACTATCTCAGTCAGTGTTGTAGTTTTTAGTGGACATACAGAGAGGGGTTTCACTTCCAGATGTCGCTAAAGTTCACATTGATGATCAAAATCAAAATCAAAATATCCTTTATTCAATTTAAGCCCTGAGAAGGCGCTTATGAACGTCAAAGTTACTACCGGTTCGGAAAACAGCCCGGTCATCGAGAAGAACCGGCAAGAAACTCGATCTGGTTTATTTTTCCATGTCATATATTTGTACAGTAACATAAATATTTACATTCGTTATTAGTGGATGCACAGAGATGGGCGTCATTTCCAGACGTCACAATCGTTCACGTATTGATCCACCCTATAATAGCATTTAGATATTAAAACCCGCTTGACCTGGTTCTTGAACTCACTATCAGGCAAATCGGTAATGTGTTTTGGGACTTTATTATATTACATTACATTTTATATTACATTTAATGTTCTAAATAAATATCTAAATAAATCAACTGGACCGCAAACAACATATTTCGAGCGTATCACACTCTTAATAGGAGTACGCTTATTTGTGTTATATTATTATAGGTATATCTAAAAAATAAGCGTGGTGAAAGGTTGTCTCGAAGGCATATTAATGATAAATTGTTTCACGAACCGTTTGCAGTGTTCCAGCCGACGTTCGTGCATATCTGCTGGAACAGTCCTGGCCCTCAGCGCCTCCACCTGCGCCAGCTTCCCCGCCGCCACCTCCAGGTTGCTCTTCACCGCGAAGTACTCGCGGTGGACCACCTCGTAGTCTCGCATCATCGCTGCCACTGTCATACAACCATACACAGTCATCAGCCTGTAAGAGGCCCACTGCAATGCCGTAAACCCATTCAAGAAGGATACGTATGGGCATAACAAACACGAAAATTTACGATGCAAATTTAGAAGATACTATTTCATGGTGTGGTCCATAAGGCGAAAATAAAGCTTGATATTTCTAAATAATTGAATGATATGATCGTTTTGACATAACTGTAAATAAAATATTAAATAAAATAATATCAAATAAAATATTTGATTTTTCTAAAATCCTATGAAAGGGGGCCTCCGATTCCCGATCTTTGTGCGAGGTATTGGTCATTTCTAAAATAAATTTACAGCAATTGCGTATCTAACGAGTGATGTCCGCATAAACAAGATTTTAACAAAATATGAAATTTCTTGGGACACGCCTTGTTTTTGACAAAAAAAAAATAACTTGTTCGCTTTCTTAATCAAAAGGAAGCTATCACGAGGCGTTAAAAATAAATACCAATCAAATAAATACTTACAAGAAATTAACCTTATCTAAAACCCCCAAATACACCGTCACTTTTATTTAGAAAAGATAGATATTATATTCGTCAGATATACTATAATTTTATTTATTTAATCGTATGGCTAAAATGGAGTAATCGGTTGAATTGTAATACACACATCAAAAAAGTCTAAGCAACATGCGTGATATTACAAAATTTCCCATTTATATTAATTATTTTCTAAGTATTTACTCAAACAAAGTGCGTAGGTAAGTAAACTTTTTTGTTATTGATGACATGCTGGCTGGATGTAAAAAAAAAATTAATTATGTTTTGTTTTTTCATAAAATTCAAATGTCTGCGAATTTGTTTGAATTTAAGTGCGTTTTAATTGCTACGTTTAGTCTTGGTTTTATAATTTTACCAACCATTTGAATAAAGTTAGCGACAAAATTGAATTGTTAGATATTCTTTACGTTATGAAGCGACGTCATTTGATGGCAGATGAAATGCAAAGAGCTGTAGGGAGGTTCCAAGCGGGAAGTAATCAATCTCAGGTATCTCGACATTTTGGCATTCATAGAAGTGTTATTTGTCGTCTTTGGCAGCGCTACAATAATACAGGACAACCCGCTGAACAGCATCCAGGCCGTAAAAGAAGTACAACTACTCGGCAAGACCGGTACATACAACTGACTGCAAGACCCCAGCCGATCTTAACCGCGCGAGAGATAAGTTTGTGGCTATAAATTTCAAGTGGTGTTGATGTAAGTCCTCAAACTGTGCGAAATCGACTGCATGAGTACAGCCTACGAGCTCGACGCCCAATCAGGTGCCCACCGATACGTCACGGGAATCGCGCTCGTCGATGCTAAGGATAACACCTTTTTATAATCCACTGAGTCGTTTTGTACGGTCAGCATGATGGCAGACGTCCGAGGAACCTTTAGTTTAACGGAAGTTGTTTTCGGTGATATCCTCGGCTTGCTACCTTTTGCAGCACCGCGCCTGACCACCTTTACCCATTCGTTGCCTCCGGGAATTGGGGCTGGATTGAGAGCTTGTTGGTGCGACCTAGCTGCTTCGGCTTCCTTAGCAGCCATTTTCTTCTTTGCCGCCCGCTTGGATTTCTTCCCTTTGTCATGTTCTTGCTGGGTAGCAGGAGCTTGACTACGAGACTGCATGGCGAGGTTAGTCTCATGAGGCGCCTGGGGGGTCATCCTGGTGGACGGGATTGGAGCACTCTCCACACCACGTTGTATGTTCCCGGCAGTAAGACTTCTCTCTATTGACTCGAAACGAGTGCTGATCAAAGTGCTGGTTTGCATCATTATGTTGCGAGTCATTTCCTGCATAATCTCGCGAAGAGAAGCAGGATCTCCCAGCGCAGGAGTCGGTTGCTGACGGGAGACTTTCAGCAGTTCTACCCTCAGCTCGGCAACTTGCCGTCGGACTTCTGCCAGTTCATCGGTCTGTTTCGCGTGTGCTTCCGCCAGCTTATTATACTCGGCTTGTAGCTTGGCCATCTCAACAGGTACCGGGCGACTACCTAATTCGGACACTATATCCTTAATGGATGCGGCAGCGTCTTTCAGAAGCCGTTGGAAGGGTCCACTGAGATAAAGACAACAGCTGTTTTTTTTTTTTTTTTCGAACTGACTATGCTATTGACCTGGCAAGGTCTTTACAGCTTCACCGGGCGACAACAGCTGTTATTTTTACATCATAGAACACTAATGATATTATTTTAAAAATAAAATACAACGTTATAATATGAAGAACCATCCTAAAATTTAAATTAGTACATGTTGCTTAGACTTTTTTGATGAGTGTATAATTGGACATTTAATGCTTTCAGCCATTTTAAAGCGTCGTCAGTAAGAACGGTCAGGTCACATGGAGAACCATTATATTTCATTGATGGACATTGCTTATACAATAATTAGTGAGACATCTGATTTGAAAAGACAAAAAAACAATATAATACATTTAAAAAAATAGAATATTAATAAGTCTTAACAAAGACATATTGTAATATATTAAGTGAAGAAACCAGCATTTGAGGAATGGCCTCAACCTAGTTGAGGCATTAGGACACATTAATATGGAAAAATTTAAGTATATTGACTAAATTGATATGCAAGTATATATGGTATTTATAACAATAAACTAATTTTTAAAACTTTTGTATATTTTTTTTTTTTTTTATGTCATAGGTGGCAAACGAACAGGTGGGTCACCTGCTGTTAAGTGATCACCACCATCCATGCACACTAACAACCCCAGAGGAGTCGTAAGTGCGTTGCCATCTTTCGGAGGGAAGGGTTAGGGGAGGGAAAAGGAGAGGAGAGAGGAGAGGGGAGGGGAGATGGGTCTCCGGCGCTCTCACTGACCGAACGAAACGCAACAATGCAAACACTGTTACTTCACGTCGGTTTTCTATGAGAGGGTGGTACTACCCCGGGCGAGCCGACCCTTTCATGCTGAAACCAATAATAGTTTCAGCGTGGCTCTACCACCACGACCTACCTATCACTATATCTGCTTGTTCCAGCTAATAGCCGTAAGAATTAGACCGATTTTGACGCGTCTTTCACTGACAAATAACTGATATTATAAGGAGTAACATAGGCTATTTTTTTTTTAGAAAATAATATGATTTCGTGTAAATATAATAAATTTAAAAACCAGAGTCCATTATTTAATTATTTTCGTTAAATTCCACACGGCCGAAGTCGCGAGTAATAGCTAGTTTTTATATAAAACTGCTTTTATTTAAAATATATACCTGTCACTAAAGAGTAACGGAAGAAATCTCGATCGAATAAAAGAATGTACTTTTTATATTGTTACAGCACAAAAGCACATTGTTACTTTTATTAACAATGTGAATACCTGGAAGGTTCTAGATCCGTTGGAATAGACAGTATGGCTACCTGTTCTAAGTATTTTTTACTATATAAAACATCTTAACAATGAACAAGTCAACAAACGGTGTATTTAAAATAGTAACTGAATAACTGAAGCAAACTAATAATAAGATTGAAATTTTACGTACAAATGGTTTTTTTTTTATGTCAAAAGGAGGCAAACCCGATGTTAAGTGATCACCACCGTCCATAGATACTAGCAACACCAGGGCAGTCGCAAGTGCGTTGCCAGCCTGTGTATGGGGGAGGGGTAGGGGAAGGGAAAGGAGGTGGGCTCCGGCGCTCTCGCTGACCGAACGAAACGCAATAATGCAAGCACTGTTACTTCACGTCGGTTTTCTGTGGGTCGGGTGGTAGTACCCCGGGCGAGCCGACCCTTTCATGCTGAAACTAGTAATAGCTACAGCGTAGCTCTACCACCTTCAATATGGTTTCGAATGTTTTCGAAATTTCTATTAAACGGGTACATGAATAAGGAATGAAGGAAATAAAATAACCCAGGAGTTTTTGGCGGAATCTTAGTCTGTCGCGTAGTGGCTTTTATGTTTTATTTATAATCTTGTTTTATTCGACTATATATTTTTTTAAATATTGGTGAGGTTTTACATAATATAGTTCCGCCATTGTAAGTGAAGTGGTTGGGAAATAATACCACGGAGCGTGAATTCTGAGACGCCATAAAACTCCACGGAAAATAAGTAGGGACTAACCTAACAAGGGAGCCGCCATCTTGTTAGAACAAGGAAATTATTACAAGAAACTTAGAATATTATTACTTACTTGTTAATGGCTATAATAATCTAGAGAATTCGTTGCTAAAAAATAATTGAAATTAATTAAAATAACTTACTTTTATCTTCATATAACTCGTACACTTCTTTCAACTTGGATTCCGCCCTCTCCGCTCGTTCCTGGAACGTTGCTTTCTCTATACTAGCCGTCTCTTTCTCTGCCAGCGATTTCTTATAGCTCTGTCTCGCTTGTGTCAATTCTCCTTCCATTTTTTTTACTCTATCAGTTAGAGCTTTGTTCTCTGTTACGACTTCTTTGGACTTTTTGTTAATCGTTTCGAACTGTTTCTCATAATCGTGTATGAGACTGTCCTTTTCTTGCAAGTTCTCTTGATATGCGTCGAATAGGGGTGCTACGAATTCCAATTATCGATATTTTTTAAAACATTATAAAATAGGTTCAAAAAATAAAGTACTTTATATTAACATTCATATTTTGACAAAAGATGTATTAAAATAAATCGTCATCAAAACCAATAACATTGAATATAGAAATTATTTTATTTTATCAAAAATTATACTCAAAAAGAACATAATTTAATTACATATTTAACATGACCTTGAGTGTTTACATATATGTAGGTAGTACTGTTGAAAAATATATAGTATGCAAAAATACGTGACACATATTGTGTAGACAACGTTATTACTAACGCAAGGGTAAAATAAAAATATGAAATGTAGTCCGGTGAAGCTGTTAAGAGCTTGATAGGTCAATAGTGTAGTCAGTTCGAAAAAAAAATAAAAATAAATAAGGACTTTAAAAAACTTCCAGCAAATATGATCTTTTTGAATTTTAATATTTTTTATATAAACAATTATTCTATAAAATGATATAATTAGTTAAAAAAGTTTTGGCAACGTTATCACACTGTCGATGTAGATTGTAGAACATGTACCAATATAAACTAAATTAAAGGAAATTTACTATACCGACAATACCAAAGTTATCAATACCTAAAGCCTGTGCACTTAGCAAGCCCGATAGATCTACGACTCGACCTCCACCGGCGTGCTCTTCCGTTCTCTGTGATGGAACTTCCTCTGTGTTGCCAGTACCTGACGATTTAAAATCGATAATGTCAATATCGAGATGTCTTAGGAATATATTGAAAGTGGCAGTGTAATCTCACTTTGTCGCAAGTGCGTTGCCAGCCTGCGTTTGGGGTGAAGAGAGGGAAGGAGGGAAGGGACGGGAGGTGGGCCACCGGTGCTCTCACTGAACGAATGAAACGCAACAATGCAAGCACTGTCACTTCACGTCGGTTTTATTATGTAAAGATATTATTATTAAATTTAATTCCAGTTAAGAGGTTCTTGATCTCATCATGAGGTTACAGACTTGTAAGTGTTGCAGAGCTGATTTTCTAATACGAAACTATGTTAGATCACATCGTCATTTATCATAAAAGTTAACCTATAAATTATATTTAAAAAACAGTATGTAATTGGCACACGGTAAACATGAAGGTTTAAAAAACTAAGCAAGAGTATGTGTGTTCCTTAATAACCGAAGGCAAACGAAACACTTCTCCCACTCTACCCAACACAGTGTTTCCCCCACCATTTTGCGTCACAAAAAAGAATGCAGATCAGAATTTCCAAGGTCCCCAAAAATATATATATAACAAGTACCTGATTCCTTATACCCCAAGCTTGCGTTAATAAGCGAATCGAAGCCATCATAATGTTCTTTAGTTTTGTAAACAGCGTCTCCTTTCCCATCCGCGGTTAGTGTTTGTATATTACTACGGAGTTTATCTTGATATCGGGATAACTGAACGTTCAGTCTGGGAACACGAAACGGAATGCTTATCGATAATTATTGATTTATATCGATATTTGAATTTAGGTTTTTTCGCCGAATCTTAGTGTCATGTTGTTATTTTTATTTGTTATTCATAAGAACGCGTAACGTATTATTGTGGTGATTATTATGTAAAAATATAGTGGAATAGCAGAATTCACAAAAACTTTCTAGAAAAATTTAAATAAAGAGGTCAATATTTTGTTACAAAACTAAAACTGTAATTATAGATGACAGTAAAAGCTATAAATATCGGTTATAAACTACGCTTTATTGTGATTTTACAACAACTGTTTGTTATAAACTGTTGTCAGTTATTCTGCTGCTGGATTATCTGCTATTTTGTATCGTACTCCAATTCATAATAATAAGACTATAATTACATAAGTATTTGTTGCTCGTATAGCGAATTATTATTATGACCAACGCGTTTTTTGTTGCATAATACTTCGTTACACGCATATCACGGCAATATACAGGTGCAATATATTGTCATTGTCGATAATTGTTAATTATTACAGGAGACGGGCTTTAAATGAAATAATTGTAGAAAACTTATAATGGAATTGTTTAACGTATTTACAATTAGACGGGCGACGATAGAAAAATAGAATATGAAGAAAAATCATCTTTTGTTTTACGTTTGAATTATGAACGTGATGTTGCAGCCTTCATACCTTTCATTTATGTGAAAGGAGTATCGTTAACAATAATAATAACTGATAAGGCATAATCAACAGCAGAATAATCATGTTTTTAACCATCTGTTATATGCTACATTAATAGGTGTTATTATAGTAACCACTTATATATATACTACGAACAAATTATCCACCTAATAATTACAATAATAATCACTACATATTATAAAACAAAGTCCTCTGCTACGTCTGTCTGGCTGTCTGTTCGCGATAAACCCAAAAATTACTGAACCGATTTTCATACGGTTTTCACCAAGTAGATAAAGTAATTCATGAGGAAGGTTTAGGTATATAATTTTTTCAATATTTTCTTTTGTCAGGGTTTTTTTATTATCAGGGCGTGACAACGTTTGCTAGGCTCACGAGTCTTTAATAATAAAGATTACTTGCCGAATATTTCGATAAAACTGAAATTATCCAACATCTCCCAAGAGAAATAGTTAATATCGATTTATAGAGATGTGTACTTGACTGTGCAATTGTCGATAATCAAATTGACGCTCTATAAGAGTACGATATTTAGAATATATTGACAGTTCTTTCACGACCAACGTTAATATAATTATCGACATATTAACTATCGATATGATTTATAATATTTAGGAGATCTATTGACTAGGTACAGGGCACGTTCCACTCGCTGTCTTTGCTTGGAAGTTTAAAATTATACAATTTTATTTGATATAATAAAACATGATATCCGGGACTCTAACTGAGTCGTTTGTAGCTACCAAATATGTCATCCCCTTTGGCAGACCGGCTGAAACGTTGGAATTTATTGTAAATAGAATATGTCGTTCGAATAATTGGACCATCGCTTGTCTGTATAAATATCATTATGGAGTTAGAAATAAACAGTCTATTTTACGAATTCCGAGTCTTATTGTTCGCTTTAAGAGACAGTCTAAACTCCTATAGTAGAGAACCCGAGGCTCCTACATGTTTATTATCTTAAAACATATTTTTATGTACGGATGAAAAAACATAAGCAGCACACCGCTTGCCCCACTTACCACCGCAAGAAATTCATTCCTGAATGCTAGTGCTTATAAAAGTCGTAGTATCTAATCGAACTGAAATAGTTAAGAAAAATTAACCGATACGAAATACATGTAAGAGTTATTGAGGTATGTATGGTTGGTACACATATATTTTATATATATTTCGATAACTCATATGGTTAAGTTAGGTTGGCTCAGATAAAGTAAGGGAGGGAGGTTGTAGGGTTAGGTAGGTAAGGTTAGGGCTAGGAGTAGGTCTGTAGGGATAGGTTTAGATTAGGGTTAGGTAGGATAGGGGGCGGGATTTAGGGGGGGGGTAGTGTAGGCTAGTTTAGGCTGGAAGGTCCTTCAGGAAGGCTGAGGTGGATGAGGAGTAAACCTCGACAAAAAATCAACCGCGGGACGACGGCGGAGCGGCTTTGTCTCTCCGCTGCCGACCGAACCCAGGGAGAAAGGGGCGGGGGCCCTGGACTCTCATTGCACGGGTTCGGCGGGCTGGGAGGCAGTCTCACAACTGGGCAGCCTCAGTCGGGTGTGGCGTGGGAAACGCCTGCCGCCGGGGGTGTTGCGGAGCTTGCTAACGCAACCCCGGGACACTCCCATAGTGCGGCGTAGGTTGTCGTGGAGTTTTTAGCCGGTTAAAGTCGCCGTATGGCACCACCCCTGCGTGGCAGCACAATGGCTGGTGGTCGGTTCAGGTCAGGCCCTCCCCCGGGGGCCTGACAGTCCATGATGGATTTTTCTCTCCACGTAAAAAAAAAAAAAAAAAGGTTGGCTCAGTTAGATCGTGAATTGCATGAACTAGGCAACGGCCCAAGCCGAGCTAGTTTCTAATATAAAATCGGCTGAGTGCCTTAAGCGCTCGTCTTAGTAGTCCGGTGAAGCTGTTAAGGCCTTGCTAGGCCAATAGCGTAGTCAATTTGCAGGAAAAAACGTTGTTTCTTCAAACCTTAATTACTCTACATTAAAATGTGAAGTAATCGTGATGTTCTTTTAGATAACGACCAAGTCTAAGAAGTAAAACCAAAAAAAACACATCGAAATTCATTCAGTAGTTTTTACATGACATGTACACATCGACAGACCTCTATCATTTTATTTATATATATAGTGTTATTTATACCTGTAGAGAACATCTTTGAGTGCCTGCATATCATTCTGCAGCCTCGAGTTCTGATCTCGTGCCTGGTTTAGAATAATTTGACGGCTGCTGCAACTCATGCATACCTCCACCAAAGGTATAGCTGTCGACGTCACTGGATTGTCTGAAGAATCACAATCACTACATAGTATAAAACAGCTTTCTCTGTCCCTATATCCCTATGTATGCTTAAATCTTTAAAACGACGCAACGGATTTTGATGCGGTTTTTTTTAATAGATAGAGTGATTGAAGAGGCAGGTTTATATGTATAATAACATCCATTAATAGTGGAGAAATACTGTTATTTTTGAGGTTTCTAATGTGATGTCATAAATAAAATTACATAACCGATTCGATGCAGACGAAGTTGCACGGGTCAGCTAGTTATATATAAATAAGAAATCCTGAAAGCCGATCGTAGCGCCACCTGTGGGGTCCAATTATGTAACTAAACCATCCAGGAACCCATTCGAACCAATGATATTATAACTAAGGTGTAGATACGTTACCTACATGATATTCTGACAAAACAAATGGCACGGTAACGCACACATACGTAAAGTAACATTGTTTTTTTTTATACTACGTCGGTAGCAAACAAGCATGCGGGCCGCCTGATGAAAAGCGGTCACCGCAGCCTATGGACGCCTGTAACATCAGAAGCGTTACATGCGCGTTGCCGACCCTTAAGTAACCTATTTATTTTCCCCTTGAAGCACCCCATACTGTAGTCTCTAGGAAAAACTTTAGCAGGAAGCTCAATTCACAACCGGATCGCTCGTGGAAGGAAACCCCTTTGAAACCGGACCGTCCGAGACCATTTCGGTTCCAATGTATGGGGATGAATTCCCTGCCGACGACGAGCAGTGCGATGGTGGAAAGCAAACGTATGGTTGTAACGCCACACTGTCTTAGATAAAATGTGGAAGTAAGATGGCATATTCTGAATATCTGTGGTGAAAAAGAAATAGTAATATGTTGCTTAGATACGAGCGGATTGACGGGACAACCGTTAAATGTATGCTAGCTAGCCAAGTTTTAACAAGGCGCTGTAGAAGCACTTATGACTTATGTATAGATTTTTAGTTATATTATCATTGCATTCAAACACTCACAATAATTTCATAAAAATCTGTTCAGCCGTTTAAATAAAATACAACAAAAACCCCACGTGACGCGGTATTCCCAGGCGGTCACCCATTCAACTACTGATCACACCCGACGCCCGGACGGACGGGAAACAGTGTTTTCAACACTCTAATCGACACAGTGTTTACGCCCACCACTTTTCGTCGCGCAAAAAAGTTACCGATCAGAATCTCAAATAAGCATTTTTGTTATTCCTCATTCATCTTAATGAATTCTATTTTTTTTTTGTTTTGTTTTTCTTTTATTACAATTACACAAATCGATTTAAGAGGATATACACAAAGGGTGTCGTTTGCAGACATCGCTATTGTGCACAAATTCAAAGAAAAAAATTTAAGTTAAAAAATTATGTATTGAAGCTAGTAATGTAATAAATCAAACAACTTAAGAGTGTAGTTGAAATGTACTGTATTTGATTGATCAATGGGGGGTTACTCCATACTCCATAATTAAATATTAGGATGAATGTTACCTTGCACTTTCGCTTGGAATTCCAAATGTACTGTGGATAGGAAATAAATTAGAATCATAATTACCTCTATCAGGTATCTCAAACTTCTTCATCTTCTCTTCTAAAACTTTATTTCTACTCTCAAACTCCAGATTCTTCTCTTTTTCTTGCTTGATAACATTTTTGCACTCTTCTACGTATTTCACTAGAGTGTCATATTGGCTCCTAAGCTGATCATTCTCTTCTGCAAATAGCTTATTGTACTCTAGGACACTTTTTAATTTGTCTTTCAATTTTGTTATTAGTGTGTCCTTTTCTGAAAGCTGATAAACAAAATAACTGTCATATTTACATTGTAATCTTCTGTATAAATAAAATTATAGAGGTTTGCAGCTGTGCGCGTATCATGATAAGACTAGTGAATAGATTTCCGGTTTTTCTTGTTTTTATTTCTGGAAGCCCCCAAGGGCTGATATGCGTATCGTATGCGCTGATATGCGTATTCTTATAAAAATCTTAGTGTCTTAAAACTGCTGATTGTTTTGATAAATTAGGTTTACCTAATTTGACATAATCTATATATCACAATTATATAAATATGATGTCAAACTAAAATGCTGGGGTGTAAGGGGTGTCGAATAACATCGTAAGACTTGAGACACCCAAGCCAACCTCACCTGCACGTGGTTCCCCCTGCTGAATAACGAACGAGGCAATGGCGACATAACCAAAACCTAATAAACCTAACTTAATTAGTAAACCTAATTTATCAAAACAATCAGCAGTTTTTATAAACTAAGATTTTTATATAAATACGCATATCAGCGTGCAGCCATATGTGTTTTTTTGCCGACGAGCTATGGGGCAAGAGCATGCGTAGGAGAGGAGAATTGCATGGATAAAAAGGTTAATTAATAATTTTTGTAAGTATATAGTATTTGATTTCATTTTTTTTTATATTATTTTTTGTGTACATAAAATATATTGTTAAAATAATAAACAAAGCAGAGAAAGTCGTAGGTATTGACTAGTAAAAAATAACTTCGATAATTAGAACTCTTTAGAATGGTCACTTTCATATCAAATTGACGTTACCTTTATAGTATACGTATAGATAGATATCTGTGTGTGTAAATCGATAGTTATATGGGTACATTATTTTTAAATTTTGTGGTAGCCATTTTTAATACCACTAATAATAAATATGATGATAACGAAATTTCTGTCTAACTATCTTTTATTATAAATTAATATTACCTGTATCAGATTCTCTTCACATTTATCCATCAGAGATGTAAGTATGATCTCATATTTCTTACTGAGTTTCTTCTTCTGCTCTTTCAAAGATTTACCTTCTTTATTCAACCGAGAGGATGTTCCTGTGATGTGCTGAATGTTGCGTTTTCTTCCAGATTTACTAGCTTTTTCACTGGCTGGAATATTATATAAATCAAACTTGATTTTCTTTACCTATTTAAAAGTGTGATGATTAAGACTGCTAAAGTAATTATTTAATACCACAAGCTTGAACCTCGCTATTTACAAATGATTTTTTTGAAATCACAATACCTTTAAAATTACTAACAATATCCAATATTGGTGAAGAAAAACTACTCTCTGATATAATCTTAACATTTTATGACCTTGCATGGTGACTCAGCCCTAAAATTTCAAGTGGTGCCTTGAACTAATATATATTTAATTCTGCTCATCTGTTAAATGTTCATAATTAAACTTGTGAAGCCTTCAAATTTACATTTTTATCATATGTCGCCTGGGATATAGGGAAGTATATAGCTATTAATTTTAAATATAATATACAAACATTTGGTTCTGGAGAAAATAGTTATCACATTTTTTCCAGTAACATATTAAATCTGTTTTTTTATTTATATCAATATAACATTTCACACAGATATAGCTCTGTGAATGTGTAAAAAGAATGAAGTGCAATCGAACAGACTATTCATTAATTTATAGTCTTCAATTTTCCTAAAGAATATATAAAAAGTATGTCTGGATATTACAGAATTATTTGGTTTCTATCGTTCATTGTAAATTAATGAAGTTAGATACACTTATAGTTATACCGATTACATCTTTGGGGTCCTCATAATAAGCTTCATCTTTATCCTGCCCCATTGCCTCTTCAGTTTTCTTCATTACTGTGTTTAGTATACCCTGGCGCATGCTCTCACGCCTTGATGATGGTGTTATATTAAATTCTTTATTCTGTTCTGTAAAGTTGCCCGATAAGGTCAATTTTTCAGGACTGATGCAGGGTGATGACTTCTTTGAATATCTTCCATAAATCTAAAATTTGTAATTGCCAAATTATACTTCACGTACATACGTAAGTATATACATACATGCATATATACATTTCTACACAGAAAATACGTTTGTTTAATATTATATTGAAAAACATGAGGTTTAGAAAATAAAATGTTATACCCAAGTAAACTAACCTTGAGTGACTTTTTGTCCATCGTTAGCTTCCTAATTTTATACAAATATTCCACATTTTTAGTGTAAAAATTAATTTAAAATAGTACAAATTAATACCTACGGAAATTGGTATAAATGAAAGAATTTGTTGCTTTTTTTGGTAACTACGTGTGGAAGGAACCAAGTATACTTATTTACCATAAAATATCTACCTACTATTGATAAAACATCGAAATCTATTAGATATATACGAAGGAAGGATCATTATACAGAAATAACAATATAAACATTTATGGGTAGACAAAATAAACTTGATTAATCTATTGTCACATGATGTGAAAAAGAAATATCAATAGAATTTTCATTGTTCTCATTTATTTCAGCAATTATCTCATTTTACAAAACGTAAACACCCCACTACATAGAAATGACATATAATCAATACCGTTTCCATAGCAACGAGGGCCATATCAAATCTTATTAAATTCTTCTAAATTACTAGTAGCTTGTCAATTATACTAAATGAGTAAGAATGCATAGTCCTTTGTTCTTCGTATTACAAAATGTTTTTAAGATTCATATTATTTTCCAATACTTAACTGCAAATATTCCTGTTTTATTTGACTATATACATATTATGTAACTTTTTTTTTTTTTTTTTTTTTTTTTTTTTTTTTGACAATATAAGAATTACATTTACATATAATAAGACTCTCTTCAGGAAACCGCTATTGCGGTTTAATTGAGGAGAGGTATGTTCGTTAACACGCCGACATTTAATATTTAAGTTTTTTTAAGGTAGTTAATTTATGAAGAATCTCCTTAAAATACATTTCACTTGTTTAACATTACTTCCTTGTAGCTCTATTACACAATCGTCTGGTAATGTGTTTAATATTGAAGGAAGCATATATTCCCATGTACGCATACCATAGTAATTGTTGTAACGAGGCAGTGTGTACATGGGAACATTTGCCAAATTCCGCAAAAAGTCGGGTCGTACTCTTTTTTTAAGCTTACTAAATTCATCCAGATTCTCACAAATTACGGCCATTTTAACTTTGTCGAAGACATTCACAATTCGACAATGTTTGAAGAGACCTTCTATATCATTTTTATATTTTATTTTAATCTTTTCAGGCACTATTGTTTTTAATAATCGAATTTGTAATTTGTGAATGTTTTCCACAAGGGTTCCGAATGTATTACCATAAACACTTATGCCATAACTTATTACAGAATCAGCAAGAGATAGGTATAACATTCTTAATGTATTATACGGTACTTTATATCTTAATATAACTAATCTAGACAAGATAGCTCGTAATTTGTTACATATATAGTCGATATGCGGCTGCCAGCTGAATTTATGATCTATTAACAATCCCAGATACATATGTTGTGTTACTAATTGGAGATTCTTACATTTACACGACCTGTTTTTACTACCATTATTATGCATACACTCATGACTATGGGCAACGATGCTGGGGATTACATTTGTTTTTAAGTATGGTGAATGTATGTGCAAGAGTTTAGTTTTTTGTGCATTTAAAATTAAGCCGACATCGTGTGCCCACTTACATAATAAGTCAAAGTTATGCTGCATCTGCGCTTGTGCTAGCTCAATGTTCTGGTGCGCTATTAAGAGACAGGTATCATCAGCAAACTGGTACACCGAACCTTCAACAAATATGTTACACATATCATTGACATAAATGAGATATTCGGTTGGACCTAATATCGAACCCTGTGCTGTTCCCGATTTTGTACAAATTGCCTTACTGAAATGGTTTTCTATTTTTACTTTAGTAGATCTATTTGTGTGATAGTTTTTAAAGAGATTAAGAAGGGGACCCTGTATGCCATTCTGTTGTAATTTGTCGTATAAGGTATTGTAATTGAGCATATCAAAAGCTTTAGTGAAGTCTACTAAAACAACTAACACATGACATTTATGGTCCAAATACTTATTAACTTCATTAGAAAACTGTGACAACAATTGAATAGTATTTTTGTTTTTTTGAAAGCCGTATTGTTTAGTGTTAATGACATTATTAGCAGTTAAGTATTGTTTTAATGAACCACCCACATACTTCTCGATAACTTTATCGATACAGGATAAAATAGTTATAGGACGGTAGTTATTGATCTCATTGTGAACGCCTTTTTTATGTATAGGCCGAATAATACCTATTTTCAACAACTCGGGGTAAGTACAAGTTGTCAAACATTGATTAATCAAATGTGTAATAATAGGACTAATTGCATTATTTACATGTTTTAAATCTTTAGCCCTGATGTTGTCTATACCCGCACTTTTTTTTATGTTCATATTTTTTATTAAACTATATACTACGTCATTTCTAGCCTTTTCAATTCTCACGCATACTTCTGGCTGTCTAATATAGGATTCAGAGGGTAACAAAGGAGAAGTGCACGACAAACTTAGGTTATTAATGGTATTATGGAATTCTGTAGCAAAGCTATCGGCTATAACACTAGAAGGTTTTTTAAAATATTTTATAATTATGTCATCCACAGATTTTATTATTTTACCAGTTATTCTATTTATTATTTCCCATATCTTTTTAGTATTTTTAAAATTGTCACTTATTTGATTTTGTATAAAATTATTTTTTGTAGTATTTATATACTTATTTGTTTTATTTCTGTATTTGTTATATATTATTCTATTTGAAATATTACTTTCATCTCGCTTCCAAATAAGTAACAATTTATCCTTTTTTTTACACATATCGACTATTTTTTTATTTACCCAAGGACATGTTTTTCTTCTACCTGAAAATACCTTTACGGTACTTGTACTTTTAGAATATACATCGTTAAAACGATCTGTGATAAAAGTAAGAATGTCATTTGGATTTGAATATTGTTTACCCACGCTCCAATCTATTTTTGCCAATTCCGCTGATACCTTTTTGTTATCTAGTTTTCTTAATAATTTACGATTTATACTGGTGGAATTGCTATATTCGTGGGGCTTCTCAATTATGAGGCAGTGTCCTATTATATAGTGATCGGCTAGTGCATTATTTACGACAGTTGTTTGTACTGATAAACCATCGCTACAGATACTACGTGAGAAAATGTGATCAATACAACTTTTTGATATATGAATTCCTTTCTTTTCTACACGTGTATACTGGTTAATACCGCATTCAAACCCAAGTTGAGATAACGAATTTAGATAGAAATATACTATTTTGTTCGACTGCGTGATATCTATGTTTGTGTCACCAATTAAAATAAAGTTAGTGTTAAGTTTGTACTGAGTAATCATTTGTGTCAATTCAGTAGTAAAGCTAATTGGATTTGTACTCGGTGGTCTATATACAGCACACATATTTATGTTACAATTAAAATTAGTTATTACTTCGCCACAGATACATTCACAACTATATGTACTTACTATGTGTCTTTCGAATTTTATACTATTATGAATATATACAATTACACCACCACCCTTACGACGCCTACGTAGCTCGGTATGCATATCATAGTTCTCTAGCTCGAATAGATTCATAACATCGTCACATATATTTGCCTCGGTTACTACTATTACGTGAATTACGCTGGGACTGTTGGTTACAATGTATTCTAACTGATCGAAATTTTTTAACATAGATCTGATGTTAACATGAAAAGTAAGTAGAAAGTTCTGTGTATTCGGTACTTCGTTGACAAAATCATTCCATGTGTTGCAATTTTTTTCTATAATTAGTGGTGCATCTATATCCATTAAAATTGTTAATTATTTAAGCTGTAGACAATTGTTCTATTCATTATTAGCTCAACGCTGCGTTATTAGTCGTTCAATATCCTTATTGGATCTGATATAGTATATTTTATCTTTTTCAGTTTTTCGAGCCATTATCATACCGTTTTTACACCAAACATATTTGTATAAATCCGTATTTTTTAATTCACTTTTTGCTCTCCATAGTAGATAGGCGGTTGTCGGGGTAAGAGACTCACGTAGGTAAATTTTATTGCTAGTCGATAACCCAAGTGTCTTTGGTTCAATATTGATACCCTTATTTGCTTCCAACCATGTCTCCCGACATCCGTCTTTCAAAGACACAATTATAGGAGCTGTTGGATTACTGTTCAAGTCACCTTCCTTTGTACGATTACTCTTTTTCCGATATGCCTTGACGACATCATCTTTATGCTGTTTAATTGATACACCAACTGTTTGCGCTATTTCGACTACATCTTCTTGGTCTGTGTGAGGAATACCGCATATTTCTATATGATTAACTATCATATTTTGCTGTATAGCGTTGATTTTTAATTCTAAAGCGTCATTTTTAATTGTTAGATTTTTGCAAGTGTTCTTTAGATCCTGACATTGGTTTTGTGCGACTTTTATATTTAATTCAAAGTCGGATATCTTTTGCTGAAAGTCATCTATTTTATCCGAATAAAATTTTAAAGTTGCTTGCAATTCTTGCTGGACAACTGTACGTACTTCACGCCGTATTTCGCTTAGAAAATCATTTTTTGCTTCACCGCTTAACGTAACCGTATCACTTTTGTTATCATCTTCCAATTCTGGATCTTGATCAGAAATTATACACGAAAGTCGTTTTGGTTTGCCTATTCCTACGCAATTCCGGCATTTCCAATCCACAGAGTCAGTAGAATACAGGACATTCAGTTGTTCGTTAGATATCGATGCACATCTTCCATGGATCCACTTCGAACATTTACAGCATTGAATGCCAGGACTTCTTTTGTTTATTATTTTATCGCATTTTATGCATTTAACCATTGTTTTAACTTATTCACTCAAAAAAGTTTATACAAATCGAATATCAACAGATTAACGATCCTGCCAGCCGGTGGTTACACATAAAATAGCGTTGAGAAAAAGGTCGTAAGCGCCATGCACTTCGAGTCGCTTACGCGTTTAACTGTAGCTATTCGCAACTATGGCTGTGTAATATTGTCTGTGTTATATTTTCACTAGATTTTTCGGTTTTATTGATGAATCTTTTCACAAATGTTATTACACTTATAATTTAACTTATCACTGAAACACTACACGCGTTCTTATCGGATTAGAAACTGTTATTTCACGGTAAAAACTATTTAATTTAGCAAAAACAATGGGGAACGTATTGATCTCTATGACGACGCGCGAACATGTACTAATTTTTTTAATTTTTTTTAATTTTTTTGAAGTGAAACTTTGTATTAAAAACAATAAAATAAATTATGAATGATAATACATTTTAAGATAACGGCTGTTGCACCTGTCTACGCATTATCTACTAAAATTCTAAATTTTATTTAAATCTGGCAATGTTACATTTCATATTTCGTACAGTGCCATCTATTGGTATAATTATTTAAAATGTGTCTAATCATGGTTATAAAAGATGGCAGTGTTCCAACACGAAACTTGCGAGAAAACGTATTATACTACAAAATAGAAAAGATATATTGTTGTTTTTCGTACCATAGCAAACGTACTATATTTTAATAAATTGTATAATCTTAACTGCGGGCATGCGCGAAAACAGCTGAGCGATAACAGCGACGCATAGTATTCGTGGCTGATATCGGAATTAGGCAGTCGTTATATGTGCATTCGCCGGTTCGGTGTTTAATGCTTGGTAAATGTGATAACCTATAAATCGTTTTGTTGTCAGTCCGTCCTCTTGATTTTGAGGTACTCGTGGAATTTCAATATAACATTTGTTTTAGTAACTGCTTAGTTATTATAGTTTAAGTGTTAAACGCAGTGTGTTAGTTGGTAGTGCATTTGTATAACTTAGCTTCTGAATCTGCGCTAACGTTTATCGATTTTTATTTTACAATGAATGTAACTTATTGTTTACTTTTTATTCGCGTATAATATTATCCGAAATATGTTTAAATTGTGCAATATTCGACGTTGAGTGTTGTTGTGTGATCAATTCAATTATGTGCGAGAGTTCGCGCGAGACTTTGTGTTTTGGATGACAGAAAAATGGAATTCGAGAACGATTTTAGCCTGAAAGAATGGGCGAAGGACAAGCCTTTGTCCATTCTGCAGCTGGACCCGGCAGACCGTGCGGTCTTGAGGATAGCAGGTAAGTTACTTGACTAGAAGGCTCCGTTTTTAGTATGTTTTTAATTGTAAATTTTCATGCTAATCGGGTCACCTTATCGTGCACTGCGATAGTGACGACAGGCAAGATTAATGTTTGCAGTGTAAAATTGATAAAAACGTGTATATTTTTATCCATTATTATATTATCAAAGCTGTTCAGTGTTTACGCGTACAGATTTCATCCACTCACTTGAGTTTGTATTTTTTTCACGTGATTACGGCCTCGCTAAGTTTGTTTTCGCTTTCGTTCGCTCAGTAGGTACCTATAATTTTTTCACGATCGGTAATTTGTTATATTAATTGTGTAAAAAATTACGGTGTACACGGATCTAAAATTAAGATAACCATCCGGCTTTTATGAAAATGATGATATTCATACGGTATTTATTGTCTTTGAAAATATACCAATTTTTTATAAAGGAGGTTAACAAGCGTTTCCCGTAAGGCTGTTTTTAACCTTAATTACTAGAAACATACTTTTGTTAGGTCGTCTTTCTTTCTTTGTCTCGTGCGACTTTCCCATGGCGTTGCGGCATGCCGTAATAAACTTGTGGTAGGAACTTATTTTTATTGCCACGGCCACGAACAGGGACGCCGCGCCGCATTTCCGTGATGGCCAGGAGTATAATTTTTTTTAAATTGTTAATGTTTGTAAATGTTTCTGCTCAAAAAATGTTGAACTATACAAATTATTATGGTAATAAATGCAAAAATACTGACGTTCCAATCGAATAAATTAAAGTCGCAGGAAATTCAGTTTTAACATTCGCCATTTTATTCGGTTTGGGGTGATGACAATTTCTAAACAAACCGACAAATTATTATGTAATTGTTATGTACAGATGTAATAAAATTAAATATTTTTTCAAATTTATAATGTCTAGATTATAGAGCACAGGTATTTTAAATTTCGAACCTAGCTACTTCGTATAATAGTATGAAAAATTATTTTGTGGCGATCACCCCGCGTCATTTTATAATATCTGTGAGGTATGTTGTTTGTCGATGCTCAGCAACAAATGCTAAAATAAACCCGATTGATTTCAAAGATGAGGTATTAGGCAATAACCATTAATGTACCTAAAAATATGTCTATTATATTTCTCTACTTTGGCAATTAATTTATTTTTTCTTGAATTCATGTACCAAAACTTATAAAAATCATTCTAAGGCCGTAACTTAATAACGTTAATTGTACAAGTTCTTAATAAGATAGTTTAAGTATAGATGGTATGTCAGTTGCGTAAATTTTATATAAATATGTTGTATATTAAGAATTCTTTGGATTTCTTCAGTTTTTATATCCTGTTCGTAACTTAATTTCGTAATTACGTAAATTGGCTAATTTGCTAAGTGGCTGGTTCTTTGAAAGCGAAAATTGCCCACTATGACGTCACTAGCAAACCAATTGCATAAGCTGCATTTACGTCTTTTATAAAACATTTTGATTTCTTTCGCATTTCTAATCCTTAAATGTGATTGTAAGGCCTAAGTCTTTTAGCACTTTAAATATATTTTATTAAAGCGTATAGTATATTCTTTTATCTTACACGCCGTGATAATCTTTTTAAAGATGTAAAAACGTTAAAGACACTTTAATTATATTTAAAAATGTAAAATTGACTTTTTATGTATACTAATATTATAAAACTGGAGGGTTTGTTTGTATGGTTGAACGCGCTAATGTCAGGAACTACTGGTCCGATTTGAAAAATTCTTTCATTGTTATATATCATCACGCTAAGACCAGTAGGAGCGGAGTACCAATGAAGCATGTTTCAAAATCGTTTTTTTTTCCTTTTGAGAGCTTCCGCTGCGTGTTAGCCCAAAGTAACTATTCCACGTGGTCGAAGTCGCGAATAGAAGCTGGTAATTAAATAAAATGATACAGTCTCCCGTTGTGCGCGCATCATGCAAAAACTACTCCATAGATTTATATCATTTTTTAGTGTCACTTCTTAGGCACTTCGTTCATATCTATAAAAATATACACGATATCTTCGTTTACTAGTTTGTTATTAAAGTTTTTAGTTTTTAATGAAAAAAATTGTTGCAGGTGTGTTGGAATAAGTAATAAAATTAATTTCAATCATTTTTAGAAAAGTCTGTCTGTCTGTTTGTTCGAACACGCATCACTGCTAAAGTACTGCGTTCACCGTCAAACCTCACCAAGATTCAAACCAAATCATAAAGCATATCCCCGAGTTACATTTAGTCTGGGTTTCATTAAAATAGGTTCACTCAGTGAAAAGTTACTGTAATTTTAAAGGCGACGCGACTTAGTACGAGAGACAAGTAGAGAAGTGAATATGAACTTAATAGATTTGAATGATTTTATTGGTCACTATTTTTTGCATTAGTTTTCACGCGTACGGAATCGTGTGCACAGTTAGTACTACAATTATTAAAATTTTTTATTAAATACAAGCTTTTACCATTGCTTCATTTATTTCTGTTACGGTATATGCGGTATGAAAGTAGCTATGTTCTCCGGGCCTTACCTCTGCCAAGTATCCTTGTTATCAGACCAGAGTTATGAAAATATGAACAAACTTATGGAGTTACGTTCGCGTTTATTAGTGTTATTATTAAGCGTGGATTCAACACGCGATGTAATAAATTATTATGATAACAGGAAGTGGATAAAGCGGAAGTCTGTGACTAGTACTCATGTACTTGGAATGTGTTAGGGGGATGTTGCCAATCACTATGGTCGAAGTTGTTAAAGGATATATGCGAACCGTCATAGCATTCGTAATTCTATGTGCGTAAATCATGGTTTAACGGTGGTTTAAACTGTGCTGATCTAAATATTAAAATACGGGACTGAATATTATGTGTAATTCGCATATTATGTACTTGTCTAAATTTTGTTGCATGATATATATTATTATTTTCAGTACTTCCAGTAGGGTGGGCAAAAAAAACTTTTTTTTTAGCTACTACCACGAAATTATCGTTCAAGATGACGAAAAAAAATTCTGGTAAATTTTGAGCTCTTAATATTAATTTTCAGAGGTGTCACATCGTGATTTTCGATTTCCCATTTAAATTACACGGGATTGTTTTTTTTCGAATTTTGATGTATCTCTACGGGTTATTTTGTGGTAAAAGAAAATACATAATTTTGTAGGAAATTGAACGGCCTACAAAAAAGGTCTGATATAATTGTTCGCTAAATCAACTCAGTTAAAAGTTATTCGCAGTTAAAGTTCAACCTAAAATAATATATGATGACTTTCACAATAATTTATAGTTTTTTTTTTAACAAAAAAATGTTTTAAAGACATAAAACAACATATTGTTCGTGATTTTTATCTGCTATCTGCGTCTAATGAATTTCCCATGGCCAAAACTAATTTCCACGTAAGCTTAAAAAGAAAGTTTGATATAATTTGGATAATAGTTCAAACTTGGAATATTTGTTGTAAATTAATAGTTCTCTTTACAGGCGAACTTTTTCTAGAAACAAATAAATGTTAATATTGCTCCCAAATTCAAATATCGCTCAGTTACGGGTCGTGGAACTTTCCACTTTACGAATATTTTGAATTCTCGTAGACAAAGTCGTTTTGCGGTGAACATCTGTTTGAGTCCCCGTTACTGTTTATTTGTATAAAAGTAGAAAAAGGTTGTATATCTTTATTGTGGAATTCCTTGATATCATATCGGTATTTATTAAATATATGTTGATTTTGAAAAAAAAAAGTAAAGTATACATTACTATTTTGTATTGTTCTATTTTGCATATAATCGGTCTCCATTCGTCACACGTATCTGACAATGATTTTTATTTTTATATCATAGGAGGCAAACGAATTGGTGGATCACCTGATGCAAGTGATCACCGACGTCCATAGACACTTGCAACGCCAGGGTAGTCGCAAGTGCGTTGCCAGTCTGTTATGGTAGGGGAAGGGGAAAGTTTAAGGGGAGGGGAGGTGGACATCCGGCGCTCTCACTGACCGAACGAAACGCAACAATGCAGGCACTGTTACTTCACGTCGGTTTTGAAGATCGTCATCGTTCGTCGATTTTTTTGCGGGATTCAAATAAATTTGCTAATTTGATTTAATGAGACATATCTGCTGATGGTGAAGGAGCATAGCATGAGGAACGTCGTAAGAATTGTTTCTGTACCTAATACTGGAAGTAATTGAAAAATTACAGAAATTAAGATTCCCTAGGGTTTGTCTCTCGAAAATCTCTATACCCAGTAGTGGGTTATCTATAAGTTCGTGTTATTATCTATATTGATAAATCTGTATCTTTCCAATTTTATGATAAACATATATTATAAGGCTCTCTACTGGTTTTTCTGATTTTTATTAAATACTAGCTTCTGCCCGCGACTTCGTTCAAGTGGAATAGTTACTTTGGGCTAACGATAACATGCAGCGGAAGCTCTCAAAAAGAGAAAAAAACGATTTTAAAGCACTCTTCACTGTTGCTCTGCTCCTATAAGTCTTAGCGTGATGATATGTATGTCTATAGCCTTCTTCGATCAATGAGCTATCTAACACTGAAATAATTTTTCAAATCGGACTAGTAGTTCCTGAGATTAGTGCGTTCAAGCAAACAAACTGTTGAACTTTATAATATATATACTATATATATTGTATACGGAGAGTTTATATCAATCTTCAATGGGTAGAGTACAGAAATTATCAATTATTACATTTCATAAAAAGTTACTTTTATAAATTTCGTTTCATTCTCAACAGATTTTAATTAATTTTTGTATATACATCGTTCAACTCTCATCAGTATGTGTTGAATAAAATACCTGGAGTAAAATTTCCAGGCAAGACTTAAAACTATTGTTTTGTAAAATAAATACATTATCTCGACACAAAGATCAAGAAATACAACTGAAAAATATGGCTCTTTCCTTTGTCTATATTAAGACGAGGAAGTCACTGAATGGCGGTATATTTAGAACGGAGAGACTGTATAATGAATGTCTTTTGTTTATTTCTGTTTTTGTAGCAAATGGCTCGGCGGTGTCATTTTAGATTGTCGCGTCGTAATGCATTGGTTTGAATCTTATAATATATCTGAGGTATACATAATAGAATAATGCACATTGTCTGGTAGCGAGTCACTGTGGAAAGCTCCCTTGAACCTGTTATGTTGTTTTTTATTATAGCACGGCAAAATGACTGCACTATGCCTGATGGTAAGTACAGTACAATCCAAAAACAAGTGCAACCACCGAGTGACACTGGCTGAGTCTGGCTGTCATTTGTACGGGTTTGACCCAAAACTACTGAACGGATTTCACTGTACATCCGTCAAAAGTGAACGTAGGTATAATGTTTTTCAAATATATCCGAGAACAAAGAAACAAACGAAGGACAAAATCGTTCACAAAGGGTGAGGCCAATTAAATCGCAGATATCGAGTTAAACACGTATAAAAACCTATGATTTAATTAATCGCTATGTTTATAATTTAAATTTCACACGGACGTAGTCGTGGGCACAGCTAGTTTATTATAAAATGATTAGGGAAAATTAATAGTATAAAGGTGAAAATCAAAAAAGAAAGATACTTGAGGTGGAATGGTGGTAGAGCCACGCTGAAACTATTACTGGTTTCAGCATGAATGGGCCGGCTCGCCCGGGGTAGTACCACCCTCTCATAGAAAACCGACGTGAAGTAACAGTGCTTGCATTGTTGTGTTTCGTTCGGTCAGTGAGAGCGCCGGAAGCCCACCTCCCCTCCCCTCTCCCTCCCTTAATCCTTTCTCCCAAAGGGTGGCAACGCACTAGCAACTCCTCCGGTGTTGTTAGTGTCCACGGACGGTGGTGATCACTTAACATCAGGTTCCTGTTCTAACCTGTTCGTTTGCCACCTATGACATAAAAAAAAAAAAGGTATTTGGCATACACAATACGTATATACACAAAACAATTCAAGACAGATGTAATGACGTGTTGCATGAAGTCAAAATGGTCTTGGTATAATGCTGCAGGCTTGCAAGTGCAAACCTTCCGGTGCCGATTTGTTTACAAAACCTGCTGTATACTCAACCACACGGACGAAATTACACTGCAATTTCAAATTTATATATTCCCTATAACTTTGTACTTTGACAGTATTTCCTATTCTCAACCTAATCTCACGTATTAGGTATATACGTATTCACGAGACTAAGTTAAACTTTCAAAAGAGCGTATTACGTGAAAAATAACAGATGGAATCAGCCTACGAAAATTTTGAAGCTTTCAAAGTTTTGTTGATTTCGGGAATCATTTAATCGAATTATATATTTTTATTAGAACAACTAATTAATACATATCTGAAAAGAGTCCAGTCAATTTATCTATTTTATCGTGTTTTATAAGAGATCATGGGAGATACTCCATTCAGGGGAGAGACTTTAATGTACAGGTTAGGTTATGGAAGACTACTGATCTTTTTTTTATATCAACTATATTTATAGTGTATTTTACAGTTTTGTGATAAGATGACTCAACGTTTCGTTTTATATTCACTATGAATTACGGCATTATATCTTGACAAGAAAGCGACACTAAGCTAGAACTAAATGACGTTACCAGACAATGTTCCCTTTGCGAGGAGTAAAGATAACGCTGAATATAAAGTAGACAATTAGCATAGTGTGTATCCAAAACAAGGTAAAACTGTGTGGTTACTGTATAATACGTAAATTCAGTTCGTTGATTACGTATTTTGCAAGAGCAAAACGATAGCAATAACGTCTGAATATAAGTTCACATAGAACTTGGCACCTGATTAAGAATCGTTTGTAACAAATTCTGAAGTTTTCATTTTCGTTTGTAGGTACCTCAAAGTGCAAAAAGTTATAGCGTTTTCAAAATTAGACCCGCACCTCACTTTTAAATATCCAAATTATGCTAACTGGGTTCTAGATTCTAGAGTGTTCGTATCTCTTTTATTGTACTCATAAAGTTATAGGAATTTCGAAAATTGAATAATGTAACGGTCTTCGTTTAAAGAAAATATATAAACAAGTTTAGTTGTTAAAATGGCTGTACCATATATTTTCGACGTAATTAAGCATAAGAGCTATGTAAATAAATTGACATTCAAAAATATTTGTGATTTTTTTCCCACAATTGAGTGAAAAGTTGTTGTAGGGGTCTCGTGTAAGGTGCGTGTTCTGATTGTCCTGAACTAGGGCAGTCCTAAATCATTCGAGACAGTACAACGTGGTACAATTTTACAATAGTGATTAACTCTAACTTTTTGTTTGCAATTTTCATGTGTTTAAAGTAAAATCTGTTTGATCCTGCTTTTTGACTCCTGTAATTCTAAATTTCAAAGCCAATAATAAATTTACGTTTATTATAGTTTTATTAAGCTGTTTATTTACTATAACGAAACGAAATAAACGTATATTCTATCTAGTAATTGTATTACATAATTATAGCGTTCTTGATTATGAACATAATAATAATCGATTATTGTAATTGATTAGTAATCGATGTTCAATCACGACAAGTAAAAAAACAATCAACTTGGAAAGTTACCCTCCGCGTCGCCAGTTGTTTTATGTTTTTTTTTGTCTTTACCCCCCTGTAACTTTCACTATTGTGATCGATGTTTCATAATAGCAGCGATACTTATTGTTTTATCTGTTTCTACGTCGTATCATCACAGCCATTATATTAATGTTAGGGTTTAGTAACATCATCATCATCATCTTCTTACCCTTATCCCACCTAAGTAGGGTCGGCACAACATGTTTTCCTTTTCCACGCTCGCCTATCAGATGTCATCTCAGTCAACACACCTTTTACACACATATCATTTTTCACACAATCCATCCATCCTTTTTTCGGTCTTCCTCTACTCTTATATCCATCGACCGTCATACTCAGAGCTTTTCTAGTTACATGGTCTTCATCTCTCCTCATAACATGCCCATACCATGCTAACCTATTACTCCTTAACTTCTCTGTTACTGGTGCTATTTTCAAACTTCCTCTGATATATTCATTCCTAATCTTATCCATTCTAGTTACACCACACATCCACAGTAACAGTCAAATAAAAAAAAAAAACAAATATTCCATGTCATAATAGGACGTCATCCTTATTAATCTACCATTAACATTGACATTCTTAGTACTAGCTGAAACTTGCCTTATTCGTTGGTTATATAAATAATTGCCAAGGATCGTTCAAATTCAAAGGATAATTATTAGAACTAGTGGGCGCCCAGAGGTCGACATTCGACCATAGTTCATTGATTTTTTTAAGTTTGAATTTTATTAGGGTTAATATCATTGTTGAATGTAGAGTGAAAAAAAGTAATTGGAACGTAAGAGTAAAATAATACATACAGTCGAGCATTGCAACCTCTTTCGCAACCTTTTTTGAAGTTCTTTATTGACGGATGTCAAATTGTCTTTTTTGTTTACATGTGTGTATATGTTGTGTAAAATTGAAGCACTAGTGTGAGTAATACATATTTTAATTAATTTAATGTACTTCTAATGCATTTTATATAAAATAAATATTCCTACGTAATTCTTCACACAATCTATTCTTACTTTCTTTATCTGTATATCGATTCTAGTTGTGTGACTTACACATTACATCACTATACTGTCTCTCTAACCTATTACTCCCCAACTTGGATATCATTGCAGCTACCTTAAAACTTCGTCCGATATAATTATTGCTTACTAGCGCGCACGACGTTATCTCGCCCTGATAATAAAAAAACCTTGACAAATTATATACCTAAACTTTCCTCATGAACGGTGAAAACCGCATGAAAATCCGTTCAGAGTAGTTTTTGAGTTTATCGCGAACAGACAGACAGACAGACGTGGCCGAGTGCTTCGTTTTATAACATGTAATGGTTGTAGGTTCATGATAAAGTCGTGAAAGACTGCAAAATACGTACGTAGTCCGGTGAAGCTGTAAAGACCTTGCCAGATCAATAGCATAGTCAGTTCGAAAAAAAAAAAAAACTGCAAAATACGTCTAACATTGATCTAAAATTTATAAACCTGTGTTTAACCGAGTCATCATGTGTAGCAACTTTTCTAATTATTCACTTGCTAGCTCTTCTACGGCTTCGTCTGCCTGTTTTACGACATCTTTAGACCGGAAGGTGGTAGTGGTGGCTTGTAGGTGATTGAGCCACGCTGAAGCTATTACTGGTTTCAGTATGAATGGGTCGGCTCGTCCGGGGTAATACCACCCGACCCACAGAAAACCGACGTGAAGTAACGGTGCTTGCATTGTTGCGTTTCGTTCGATCAGTAAGAGCGCACCCCCACCACAATACAGAGTGGCAACGCACTTGTGACTCCCCTGGTGTTGCAAGTGTCTATGGACGATAGTGATCACTTAACATCAGGTGACCCACATGTTAGTTTGCCTTCTATAATATAAAAAAAGGAAAGCAACAATATTGTTAAATTTTATTGCAATCCCTTCATTATAAATTTACTCATGAGAGTCAAGTAACATAGATTCTTTTGCATTCCTAATGTCAGTGTGGACTGGATATTACGAATAGTTACATTTTAAATAGGTTAACCGATATCGAGGCCTTGAAACTTGTCTATATAAATTATTTAAAAAAACTTGTTTCATAATTTCTCATGAGAATAAAATGAAATAACAACTTAGGCACGTTGGACGTGTTACGCAAACTACCTGTTTTCAAATATCGCAGAATATAGAGTGGAATTTACATGTAAACTAGTTTTAGTCAATTAATTTCGATATGTTAATTAGGCTGTTATCGTTAACTCGGTAATGACGATGACGATGTTCTGTTTGTACGATTCTAACGAGACTATTTATATCTTTGATTATTTAATATACCATTTATTGTGGGTTACATTTTATATTGTCACTTTTAGCTAAGTTAAGTTATACCCTGTCATTATTCGATGTAGGTTCCAATCCATACGAATGAAGGAAAATATCATGATAAAATCATAGCGTAGGGTCTTTTTAAGCTCGCTTGGTCGTCCAACATCATCAAGTAGGTATGTTCCGGCATCTGCGCTCGAGAACCAATTCTTCTCTAGATTTAGCGTGTATACCATCTTAGACCTTAGATCTTACAATCAGATAAGATTGTGATCAAAGGCATTGTGACCAAAATATGAAGAAGGATGGTTTTTTCACGTAATATTATGATTGTAATTAGTTCTTATATAGAACCACTCCCTCTTCTTCCTAACGCTTTCCCAGCCTGGTACCAAGGTCCGCTTTCTTACTAAACTTCCTCCACTTTGTCCGATCTTCGGCATCCTTCTGTGTGAGGTTATTTTCCTTTAAGTCCGCCTTTACCACGTCCTACCAACGTTTCTTGGGCCTGCCACGAGACCTTGGGCCTTGTACAGTTATGTTGAGGCATCTATTTCCTTATATAGAAGATCTTGTATAGAAACATTGAAAGAGATAAAGTTTAAGTGTAAGATTAAATGATGTTAAACGGACTTGCGGACACTTGTGTAGGCCAAGGTTATAATACGTGGTCTGGAAGTCGATATGAAGCTCAAATAGTTGTTCTACTTTACTATATATAAGTTAATAACGATAGGTTTCTAATTCTGAGGACTGAAACGATTATTACCTTGACTGATTTCAAAGACCCTTTACTTAAATTTAGTTAAGACATAAAAAGATTATGAAAATAAGAATTTCCAGATGGCCGATGTCTTGGAGCTGAGAGAGAATTGTGATATTTTAAGCATATTTGATTAGCGTTAACATTTTGATTTTTGGTCGTATATTGTTGAAGTTATACTTCTTTTGGCGAGTTAGGGAAAAATGATGAGAGTAAATTTTTACGATGCGCGCGCACACCGAAACGCGAAATCACGAAAAACCGACACCCTGAAGTTAGCTATAGTCAACATTTTGTTTCTTTGTATTTGTTTGTGTTAAGACTTTCAGTGTATTAAATACCTTTTTCTACTATTAGTGTCGTTTTTCTACAAAATAATAAGGCGAAAGATAACATTTTTGAAAAGATTTTTATCTTGTTACGCCATATAAAGTTAGGCTATAAAGAGAGGTATTTAATATTATTGTTGTCTTTTTGTAGATTCTACATCACGATAGCTTCTTCTAGTTCTCATCCCGTCTGAATAGGGTCAACATATTTTCTTCCTTTCTGTTGTGAAATGATAAACTTCTGTCGGTTGCTTCTTGATATCGACTCTCATTAGGACCTCCTTGTTTGTGTGTATCTAACGATATTTAAATACAGTGACTGTCAATACAATGAAGACCTTGTGGATAACATCTTTATATATAAATTTCTTCTGTACGTATGTATGTCGCTGAACTCCTCCTAAACGATCGTACCGATTTTGATGAAATTTTGTGTGCCTATTCCAGTGGATCCGAGAATGGTTTAGATTCGATTCGATTAGATTCAATTGGACCCGGTAGGTGGCGCTGCGGTTAGCTTTTAGGTTTTTTTTTTAAATTATCAAAGCAGGACAACGTCCGCGGTGACCGCTAATCTTCTATATGTATGTAATGAAAATACAGTTCCTTTGATGACCAACACGTCAAAACTACTGAATGTAGCGAAGGACTGCGATAGTTCTAGGCTAGTAATTTTTTGTATATAATAGATCTTTTGCTATTTTTTTTACTGTCCTAACCTGAACCAGCCAGTTATAATACTATGCATATATAGAATTCTCTTTACGTTCGTATGTCAACTGGAGAAGTGTCTGATTAGTAGGCTAATGTAATACGCAATGAGCTAACTAAGCGATTACTTTCCAATGATATTGTCCTTCAAAATAACTGACTAGCTCTAGCATTACCATTCACACAACGTGATCAAGTTATTTCTAATTACAAATATAAATACGTATATTATTCAACTCAGGCCTTTCGTTATAATGAAATTTCCTGTGTCGAAGGATGTCAGTATTATTGACTTAATTAATTATACGGTCTATAATATTTTTAGTCGGTGTTAAATATTTATAAAGTCGAAAGTAGTTAGTAGTTATGTGGGCGTAATGTACGTTGTTTGTTTCAAACTTAGCCATAGCTAGTAGTATCGTCCGGTTATTTTTTTAAATACTCTATATGGTTTAGCTAACCATAATCTTGAAGATCTTCGTTTTTAACCGGAACGGTAGCGCAGTAGCAGACACTATAAATAGCCTACCAAAGCTGAAGCTTACAGAGAAATTGTAAGGCTTAAATATCCCACCAGACTTCGTAACTATATAATAATAATCATAAATACAGTGGTACAACAAAATAATCCCAAGGAGGGTTGATGTCAGGCAGGCGGCTGATCGTAATAATTAAACGACATCATACACAAAAACATGACAAACATGTTGTACCGACCCTATTTATGTGGGATAAGTGTAAGAGGAAGAAGAAGAAAACTATATACGCTTTAGCGTCTGCCTAGAATCTCATCTGATGTTAAATTTCAACGTGATCTAAGATGGTAATCACGGTAAACCTATAGGGGACTGACTGGCTTTCACGTGCAGCCGCCGGAACACACCAACAAGTGCTTGGCGAAAGGTTTTCAACACTTTTGTAGGTGGTAGAGCCACTCTGTAGCTATTACTAGTTTGGAATGTTTAGTATGAATGGGTTGGCTCGCCCGGGGTACTACCACCCTCTCACAAAAAACCGACGTGAAGTAACAGTGCTTGCATTGTTGCGTTTCGTTCGGTCAGTGAGAGCGTCGGTGGACCACCTTCCCTACCCTTCCCACTTTCCTTACTCCTCCTCCCACAGACAGGATGGCAACGCACTTGCGACTCTTCTGGTGTTGCAAGTATCTATGGACGGTGGTGATCGCTTAACATCAGGTGACACACCTGTTCGTTTGCATCCTATGACATAAAAAAAAATATGGACGCTTTGTCTGAGCACGTTATCGACTAAGTCATCATCGCTTTTAGGTAGATAATTTTTTTTTAATATCTTCTGTTTCAAAAGATGTAGTAGGTACTAACTGATGCCGGCGACTTCGTTCTCGTGTAAATTGTACACCTATAACTTTCCTCGCTAAACGAGCTATGTAACACTAAGAGAATTTTTCAAACTGGACCAGTAGTTCCTCAGATTACCTCCTACAACGTCGCAACGTCACAAACTCACAACCTTTACCACTTTATAATATTAGTATGGAATAGTATGGATAATATGAAATTCAATTCTTAATACGTGAAGAAAAATCTTTGTTCCCTTTATTATGATTGAATTTGGATGACCAGTAGTTTTAATTAGCACTTTAATGGTGGTAACTTTTTTGGTGGTGGTAGAGTCACGATGAAAATATTATTGGTTTCAGCATGAATGGGTCGGCTCGTCCGGGGTAGTACCACCCTCTCACAGGAAACCGACGTGAAGTAACAGTGCTTGCATTGTTGCGTTTCGTTCGTTTAGTGAGAGCGCCAGAGGGCCACCTCCCCTCTCCTCTCTCCTCTCTCCTTTCCCTTCCCTAACCCTCCCATCCAAAAGATGGCAACGCACTTGCGACTCCTCTGGTGTTGTTAGTGTCCATGGACGGTGGTGATCACTTAACAGCAGGTGACCCACCTGTTCGTTTGCCACCTATGACATAAAAAAAAAATATATATAAATAACATTATAACATACAGATACGTAACTCAATTATTAGATATATTCAAAGTAAAATAAGATGAGAAACAATAAACTTCAAACTCCGATTACGTTCTCAAGAGATATTCAGTATGATCGTAAAACAGAAGTGATAAATAAATTTATCAGTGTGATGATTACTGGTCCTTTAAAAGATGTTTTGTCTATTACCGCACTGCCACTTAAAGCACAGTTACGGCTGACACCATAAAACATCCAAGTTTGGTGAGTAGGATGCGCCTAATTCCCGGGGTCGTTGATCTTTCACACGCCCCGCGCCGTATCTCGATACTGTGGACGTCTTCGTCACATTTAAATAACAACAGCTGGTGCACTGTGACCGACTATTACAATACATATATTCAATTCTCTGTTTTAGTATAGGTTGTGGATTTGATTACATACCCTTATGTTGATTATTTACGGAGTGTAGTGATTCGATGACCAATTAACGTGGTACTGGGTTAACTTCTGCACTAAGATAATTTTTGGAGTGAAAGCCATTGGCGCGTCGAGCGGTATTTTTGGCAGGAGATAAATTTATAATTACGCTTCATGACATGCTAGGAAGCGTGGTCGTCCGTATTGTGCTTACGCGGCTTGGGCCTGTGTATATGTAACGTTGATATTTTGCAGGTCATCATACGTTTGATTGATTAATAGACTTTGTAAAAATTGTGTATAATTATTTCTCCGAGTGTCAATAGATATAAAAACCACACTAATGTTAATAATTTCAATAAACAAATTCTGAAATTTAAATATTGTCATTCACACTATAATAATAATAATATCATTTATTTCAGACAGACATCCATATTTGTGGGTACAATTACAGGTTTAAAAAATAATAATAAAACAGAAAAATAAATTATAAACAAAAACACAGAACACAGGATATAACATTAAGTGGTAGGTCCGAGTGGAACCTCCGGTGATGGTGGAAATTCACTGTACGACTGCATGAAGCCGTATCCAGGGAGCCAGCATCGGAGAGTCCCACCGGTCCACCAGCGCACGTAATATTCTGTTGGGGCTGTCACGCATGCGACGCATGATAGAGGCGCACCGTTTGCGCATGATCGCCGCAAAGCCGTCAATATCAGCATCCGCGAACATCGCGGAGGCACTGCAGTGGCGCGGCAGACCCATCAGCACCCGGAAAGCGTTATTATATTGAACGCGCAAATCACTGTATGCCCGCTGCGTATAGTCAACCCACAGGCTGCAAGTATAAAAGGACTGACAGTACGCTTTAAAAAGCGCAAACTTAACTGTCTCTGTACACCGGGAAAACCTACGGGCCAACATATTGCATCATCATTATACTATAATTAATATGAAAATTCAAAGGAAAACACATTTGAGTTTTCACTTCTATCGGCAGTCCTTATGTTTGCCTCGTTTTTTTTTATTAATGTAGACTTGACGTATACTTCGGATACGGTCCTTTTTCTCGATGAAAGGTGCCCTTTGTCGTTTTCTGTACCCGAGCCAACGTGTACGGAAAGTTATTGCAATCAGATGAACAGTACGGCAGCGCATAGTAAACGAACAAACAAATAAGTCATTACATTTCAATATAAACTAAATCAAGTTTTAGCCGTTTCTTATATATTAACGTTATATTTCAAGACCTTTACATTTTTTACATGTAAAATAAAAACATCTAAAGTCCTTATGAACAGGAAAATTTGAACTTCGTTCACGGTGTAAATAAAAACTGGAAATCTTAAAAACATTAAACATGTTATATGAACGATAAAAATTGGATTTGGTTCATTTTTAAATGTAACGATTCGGATGTTGATGAAGATTGAGTCGTTTAAAAAAATCGTGTGTGTGTACTTATGTACACGCGTTAGAAGTTATACATCTTTGGCGTAACAATAAAAATCTTTTCAAAAATTTTATCTTTCGCCTTATTCTAGGTTTGTAGAAAAAACGACACTAACAACAGAAAAAAGGTATTTAATACATTGAAAGTTTTAATACAAAGAAATACAAACAACAAATACAAAGAAACGAAATGTTGACTATAGCTAACCTCAGGGTGTTGGTTATTCCTGACGGTGTGCGCGCGCATCGTAATAACTTCAGGGTGTCGGTATTTCGTGACGGTGTGCGCGCGCATCGTAAAAATTTACTCTCATAATTTTTCCCTAACGCGCCTAAAGAAGTATAACTTCATAAAATTAAAACAATCTTATTATTAGAATTTTCGTAGTCGTTCCGTGGCTACGGTAGTTTTATTGTACAATTTTTTAACAAAAGATTGTGACTTACATATCTGGATAAAAACGAGAGGTCACAATGTCGAGGCACGCTAGTTGTAGAACTTCATTGTTTAGATGCTCGGTCAGATAATATTTAAATCTGTACGTGTTCTGCGAATCGAGACACCGCGGCGACGTTTTATCTCTTTTTATGTTATTTTACATTATTTATACCTGTGGAGATTCCATGATTTTTCCAATATACGAAACGTACCAGTTTTCGTAATATATATGACAAATGAGTTTAAAATTTGTAGCGTGAAGTGATCACTCTGGGTTCCATTATCTTCAGCGAATCTGTCGTTGTCAAAAAAGTGAAATCGTAGTACAAGAGAGTAAAAATATTCAGTGTAGGATGAAGTGTAATAAATAAGGTTCAGAGGAATTTATGGTACATTTCTTAAGTGTCATATGATAACTAGTCTTTTAACACGCTTTTATTCGCTTCACCTGTTTGTATGTATGTAACCGACCACTTTGAGCTCGATTTTGTCCTACTTTGAACGATCACATTTAATTCAAACTTTGTACACCTGTCAAAGGTCGATGACAATGCAATAATCCGAAAAAAAAGGTAAAAAAAAATTAACTAAAAATAATAATATATAATAGTTTAAAAAAATTAAAAAAACACGCTTTCATAAAAAGAAAATAAAATTTAATAAATTTGGATTAAGAATAAAAATACTGATGATATCTGGAGGTCATTATCATTTTTTTGTCACTTTTTACAAAAATATACATTTCTAAATTACACTATTCTTAATCCAAATTTATTAAATTTTATTTTCTGTTTTTTAGATGAATTTTTTTATGAAAGCGTGTTTTTTTAAACTATTATTTTCTTTAATACGTGTCATGTTTGGAATTGTTTGAATATTATTAAATATAAATAATTACATATAAACGTGACGAAATAATCTTACTTAAAAAGGTAGAAATAAACGTATGTTATCATATTCTAATTACCAAAGGCTAATGTATAACATATAGTGTATATTTTTACAAGTTTGATTAACAAAAAGTAAATTTTCAAAAAAAAGTATTAACCGACTTCAATATCAATCAAAAACCCATAAGGCACAAAAAAGCGGAAAATAAATAGTTTATCAAAAATAAAACATATGAATATGTGTGCTACCTAGAGATGTATTGGAAGTCGGTGCCAACCAAACCGAAAATCATATCATCTACAGGTACAAAGTTTAAGTCCACTCTCGCGTCTCTGTAATACAAAAATTTTGGTTGGTACCGACTTCCAGTACATCTCTAGGTAGCACACATATTCATATGTTTTATTTAATTTGGTTAATTTGATAAACTATTTATTTTCCGCTTTTTAGTGCCTTATGGGTTTTTGATTGATATTGAAGTCGGTTAATACTTTTTTTTGAAAATTTACTTTATTTTTCCATTTTTAGTGTACATAAATATATTTTACTAGCAGTGCCCGCGAACTCCGTTCCGCCTTAAGTATATTAAAATATGCGCATTTTTGCGGTATGGTATCTATCGGTATGGTATGCGATATGGTTTCAATTGGTTGTACAATAAGTAACGTTTGGTACGAACGCAACCTTTTCAGTAATCCGCGATAGTTTCTACCACCAACTCGGCTACCATCGCTTCACACATTATACACCTTAAGTAATGTAATTACAATGCTTGCGTCATGTTGCAACACAGCAACGAACATAAGCACAATAGGCTCCTAAGAATTGAAGAGTTTTTTTTATAATATTGGTGGCAAACGAACATACGGGTCACCTGATGGTAAGTGATCACGGCTGCCCATGGACAATTGCGACACGAGAGGAAACACAGATGCGTTGCCGGCCCTTAAGAAAGGAGTAGGCTCGTTTCTTGAAAGTTTTCTTACTTTGCCACGGATCCCATAATCAGAACCTAACCAAACTCTCATCAAACTACCCTTGAAGTACATCCTTTTCAATAAAAAATGAATCATCGAAACCGGTTAGCGTAATATTGAGTTATTCGTCTATTTGTCGTGTACATACTTAATGCAAATTTGAAACTTATACGGTTTTGCACTGGATGCCGTTGTGGGAACTTTACCAAATTAAAATGGGACCACACTGGAAGTACTAGCTTTCAAATAAAAAAAGAATAATCAAAATCGGTTCACCCAGTCCAAAGTTATGAGGTAAAAAAAAATAAAAAAAAATACAGACGAATTGATAACCTCCTCCTTTTTTTGAAGTCGGTTAAAAACAAGATTATCTCTGTTGATATTTTGACAAATTAAAGATAAGACAAGAAATATATTGATAATATTGAAACGTTTGTTACAACAATTAACGAAAAGTTGTAAATTAAAATGTTATGTTCATTTAATCTTCTTTTTTCGAACTGACCACGCCATTGGCCTAGCAAGGCGTTAACAACAAATAATTCAACGGTCGGATGTTGCTGAATGACAGATGGCGCTCTATGTCCGCCTCATCGAATTTTCTTCCACGCTTCCCTCCTCCCCCAAACACTAGCTGGCAATGCACTTGCGACTCCCCTGGTATTGCTAGTGTCTATGGACGGCGGTGATCACTTACCATCGGGTGACCCGTCTGTTCGTTTGCCTCCTATAATATTTAAAAAACAATAGAAAAAACAGTTCGTTCATATTTCTCCTCCAACGAATATGTCCAGTCGCGCAGAACTATTGGTTCCAGCATGAATGGGTCGGCTCGCCCGGGGTAGTACCACCCTCTCATAGAAAACCGACGTGAAGTAACAGTGCTTGCATTGTTGCGTTTCGTTCGGTCAGTGAGAGCGCCGGAGACCCACCTCCCTTCCTCTCTCCTCTCCCTTTCCCTCCCTCAACCCTTCCCTACAAAAGATGGCAACGCACTTGCGACTCCTCTGGTGTTGTTGGTGTCCATGGACGGTGGTGATCACTTAACAGCAGGTGACCCACCTGTTCGTTTGCCACCTATGACATAAAAAAAAAAAAAACTATATACGTGAAACAATCCATACCGACCGTAATTATTGTTAACAGTGGAAAAATAAACAAAGCCGGTACACATCCGATAACCCGTCAGTTATTCAAAAGGAGTAGTGAGAATAAACACACAGGACTACCTTTATTTCCCTTACAGAGCTCGGTTTGCGTTAACAATAATCGTTCCGAGCGCGTTAAATAAATATGCAAATATAGCTTTTGTTAAGGTTCGCACTTCAACGGGTATTGAGTCATAGGCTGAGAATTTCCTGTAAATTTCAAAACGCCTAGCCAGTTGCAAAAGGATTTGAGTAAAAGTGGTTTTAAAATCTTTATTGCACACTAGCGGACACGGCGGACGTTGTCCCGTCCTGATAATAAAATAAACCTTGAAGTTAGACGTACACTGTCGCTGTTTTTTTTGTAGCCATTATCAAGCTCTAAAACTTTTCTCTAGAACTCAATTATATATTTCGTTCATAAGAAACGGTTTTGTTCGACCGTTTTTTCTCCGATTTACTTTGCAAATTCGACTACCACAATAAAGTATTTTAATTTTTTGGGTTAATATACAATAGGGTGGTTCATTTCCGCAAACATTTTTTTTTTTTCGTTGCTCATGCAAAATATTAATTTACTCATATAAAAAAAAACTTCTAACCAAGTTTGAGCTGTTAATATTAATTTTAAGTACTTACAATTTAAATTTAAAGTTTTACCATTCAAATTGCATGTAAAAAAAATATATTTTTTCAAATTTCTAATGCTTACCCGGCTTTTACAATATTGCAAATCGGTTTGATGGAACTTGTGGGGAATTTCACGCTCTTTAAAATAGTCTTAGTGTTTTTTGTGTAACTCGCACTGGTTCACCAGTAGGAGTCGTCAGAGTACAGTTTTTGAAAAAAAAAATTTTTCTCTTAACTTTTCGATCAAACCGCTAAAAGTAGGAAGAAAAAACTGACTCATAAAAAAAAGTTATCCGAAGTTCATGAATTTACAGCCATTTTTATACCGGAAAATGTTAAAGAATTTCCAAATCGGTTTAGTAGATCCAGAAAGTACCCCCTACAACGTCGCAAACTCACAAACTTTACTTTCACAAACAAACTTCTTTACTTCTTTGGGGTGTAAGAGGTGTCGCATAACATCTTAAGACTCGATACACCCAACCCAAGCCAACCTCACCTGCACGTGGTGCACCCTGCTGAGTAATGAAAGAGGCAATGGCGAAAAAGCCCGTCATAGTGATTCGCTTCTGCGGGTCGCGTTTCGGGATCAGCCTGTGCATATCCAGCTTTTTTCAGGCCGGCATGACAGAAGCGACCGGCGATGGATAGTGTGTCACTCGGTGGTCGCCATTGTTTTTGGATTATACTGTGCTTAACATCAGATATAGTGCAGTCATTTTGCCGTTAAAAAAAAAGAAAAAAACGATATATACTATAAAAATCGAACTCCAAAAATATTCGAACTTTTCCTAGTTATACTAGTAACTACTATTTCAGTCGAATTTTTCCTAGTCCAATATTTAACTATTTCTCATTCACAAATGTCATACTTTAGTATTATAATCCCCAACCGCCATTTACATAATTAAGACGAATTTAACGACATCTTCCGTTGAAATGACAGTGCAGTCATTTTGCCGTGCTACAATACAAAAATAAATAAAAAAATATTATTATTAGTATACTCGTAGATTAATGAGAACGAAGATTTTGGCGTTAACTTATTATATGAATTAAATAATAATAAATCTGTAATACCGTATATACATGTCTGTTTTTGGTGTTGGTAGGGTTTCTTCTAAGCCCGTCTGGCTAAGTACAACCCTCAAGTTGATCTGTCACCAAGCACCCGCTGGTTTGTTCCGGCAGCTGCACTTAAGAGCTAGTGCCCTCTAGTTTTGGCGTTTGGTACAATCTTAGACCACGGCGTCATTTAATATCAGATGATAAAATTTAAAAATATTACATATGACCTTTTCATTTACAACACGAATTTTCTATGTCAAATAAATATAAACTAAAATAAACATGACATCTGTCGTAAATATTCTTTTAGTCCGTTTTAAAAAGTGGTTTATCATTGCTTTTTTCAATTAAAATTATTGAAGTGAAACTTCTTTAGGCGCAAGAGGGTAAATTTTTTACAGACGTAACGTCACGCAGGTATGCAACGGAAATGAAGTCATTTGCAGTAAACGCAGATTTTTCATCTATTTTTCAAGTCTCGGACATCTAAAGTTTTAGATTTGTTTAAATATAAACAAGACTTATAAATTAGTTCGCCCAAGAAGTTTCACTTCTGACGTGTGTACTTTGTACGCACGCACTTTTTTTATCGATTCTCAACTACTTATGAACAAGATAATCTTACACAAGCTGAAACAATAAATTCTAGAATGTTATCAATAGTATTAACGAATACAAATCTAAGTTACTTTTGATGACCTAATTCAACTGCTTTGTATACTAATACCAATTCGTCTGGACCTCTGAAACTGCAAATTACTCAAATAACGGACCTATCAGGGTGGTAGTACAGATGTAACTTGCAATAGGGGTGACCGTTGTCTGGGAAGAGGGAGAGAAAATATTGTGGGCGTTTCCACAATACATCCACCGCCCTCTTTCACCCTTACTCCACCCCTTCATTTTATATTAGTTACATTCTTTATTCCCATGTTGGCAGCTGAATATACTATTTGTTATTCTGACTTCAAGTAATAAAGATTCAACTCTTTTATATAAGATATTCTATGGCTAGGTTACTCCTTCATGAATAAAGTATTTTTATTTATTTTTATATAGTTCATTTCATATTTGAGTCGTTACAAAATGAGCTAAACAGGTTTTTTTTTAAGATTTTCAGTTTTTATGCACCGAGAATAAAGTTCAAATATACATTTGCATTTACAAAATTTGAAGATCTCAACACTTAGTCCTTAATAACACTTTTGAAAGACCCCGATCAAACCATATTCTGTTTTGTAATATTTTTCATCATTTAACCTCCTTCTGGATCTGTTGTCTTTGACATTTTCTATAAAACTTCTGCTATACATTTAGTACGTATCTGTTCTAAATTCAAAATGCTTCCACAGTCGTAAACTTTTGCTGATTCGTGCAACAAAAGTTTTCGAACCTTTTTCGAACAAAAAGGCTTTAATGTTTCTATTTTAACGTGAAGACATCTAGACGTAACCTCTTTATGACGAAAGATATTTAGAAAGTCATCACATTATACGGGAAGTTTATTCAGTAATAATTATTTTGTTTTTAGTCTGTCCTTGTCAAAAATGCTCTTGTTATTCTGTGAAATAGACAAATCGCTTGCTTTTTAACCGACTTCAAAAAAAGGAGGAGGTTATCAATTCGTCTGTTTTTTTTTTTTTATGTTTGTTACCTCATAACTTTGGACTGGGTGAACCGATTTTGATTATTCTTTTTTTATTTGAAAGCTGGTACTTCCAGTGTGGTCCCATTTCAATTTGGTATAGTTCCGACAACGGCATCCAGTGCAAAACCGTATAAGTTTTAAATTTGCATTAAGTATGTACACGACAAATAGACGAATAACTCAATATTACGCTAACCGATTTCAATGATTCATTTTTTATTGAAAAGGATGTACTTTAAGGGTAGTTTGATGAGAGTTTGGTTAGGTTCTGATTATGGGATCCGTGACAAAGTAAGAAAACTTTCAAGAAACGAGCCTACTCCTTTCTTAAGGGCCGGCAACGCATCTGTGTTTCCTCTCGTGTCGCAATTGTCCACGGCGGCCGTGATCACTTACCATCAGGTGACCCGTATGTTCGTTTGCCACCAATATTATAAAAAAAACTCTTCAATTCTTAGGAGCCTATTGTGCTTATGTTCGTTGCTGTGTTGCAACATGACGCAAGCATTGTACATTACTATTACTTACTTACTTTTAGTATTACTTATTAGTATTACATTACTTAAGGTGTATAATGTGTGAAGCGATGGTAGCCGAGTTGGTGGTAGAAACTATCGCGGATTACTGAAATGGTTGCGTTCGTACCAAACGTTACTTATTGTACAACCAATTGAAACCATATCGCATACCATACCGCAAAAATGCGCATATTTTAATGTACTTAAGGCGGAACGGAGTTCGCGGGCACTGCTAGTAAAATATATTTATGTACAATAAAAATGGAAAAATAAAGTAAATTTTCAAAAAAAAGTATTAACCGACTTCAATATCAATCAAAAACCCATAAGGCACTAAAAAGCGGAAAATAAATAGTTTATCAAATTAACCAAATGAAATAAAACATATGAATATGTGTGCTACCTAGAGATGTATTGGAAGTTAATAGGTACATTACCTATTAAATACCTTTTTTCTATTGTTAGTGTCGTTTTTTCTACAAACGTAGAATAATGCGAAAGATAAAAATTTTGATAAGATTTTTATCTTGTTACGCCAAAGAAGAATAACTTCTAACACGTGTACATAAGTACACACGCACTTTATTTGAATTCAGATGGTATGGTCAAAAATTATTTTTCAAATATACTTCGCATTCCGTAGCGGGTTTTATCCACAACTATATCAAATAAACGTTACATATATTAATTTCGTAGTAATAGTTAGTGAAGGAACTAAGTTACGAAGTAATGTAATCGCGACCCGTATTTTAGTTAACAGATCAATACCGTGTCTCGGATATAGTCCGTCTGGTTGGCAATGTTGGCATTCGTACAGTCTGTCAACATAATCAATATTGGAGACGAAACGTGAGCATTTATAGCGTTGGCTCCAAGATTTTGTTATCTATCCTATGTTATGGTATAATTAATAGTATATTGGAATGTAATAATAAGTGTCGATAATCATTTATGGTAACTAGAAACTGAGACACTCAATTATCTGTTATAAACAAAGTATACTCGGTCAGTCAGGGGAACCAATTAATACTAACACTGTATACACTGTGACTATTTATTCGAACAGAGCTTCGCCGTACCATAACTTCGATATAGAAGTGCACCCCTATCAACGACATCTTGTCTTTTATATGCCAAACCCTAATAGGATGGCGCTAATGTTTAAATCAATTGAATATCATTTTAGTTAATAAAAATATTATAAAGGCCATATTAAATCATTAAAATTAATTACATAAATATAAATCATGATATATTTGTGTCGAAAATTGGAAAACATATGTTGTAGCATGCGCACCGCCGAAGTGGCTTTCTGCTACTATGGGGGACCCCGAAGGGTCTTCGAGAACCTTTAGAGTTTTCGTTCAGATCCAGCTAACAACAGTAAAGATACAATGCACGTACCTCGTGATCTTCTCTCTGTTCCAGCTGGCCGCTGAGCTTCCACGAATGTTGGATAATGATTCTTGTTTTGATGATGATATTTGTTTCAGCTGCTCATTATAATATGATCGCCTCGATCGTTCGATGGAAAACAGAAGAATGAATGACACTTTGTTCTTTTTTGTTGACGTTCACGTGCATGACTACCAAAAATTTGGAGTCTCGATACTATTAATTAACTGAGATCTGAACGTCAACAATCGATTTATATAAAAGGTTCTATTGCATAGTGATGACGATACATATGTATATCTATTAATTTACTTGTAACGGTCATCTAGTTGTTAAAATTCCACCGTAATTCGTTATTCTTGTAAGTTCAAACATTATTGAGATTCTTTTGTTAAAGATTGTATCTACTTCAATAATCATTAGATTTTTTTAAATTTTATTTCATTTCGTCAGTCGCGCGAGTTTATAAATACGTAATATGCGTTAATTTTCGATTTATTGTAATGCATATTATAAAACAAAGTCTTCTGCCACGTCTGTCTGTCTGTTCGTGATAAACTTAAAAACTACCGAAAGGATTTTCATACGGTTTTCACCAGTCGATAAAGTGATTCATGAGGTAGGTTTAGATGTATAATTTGTCAAGGTTTTTTTTATTATAACGGCGGGATAACGTTCGCCGGGCCCGCTAGTGTAAGATAAAGTTATCTATACTAATATTATAAACAGGTAAAGTTTGTGACGTTGTGATATTGTAGGGGGTAATCTCAAGAACTACTAAACCGATTTTGAAAATTCTTTTACCAATAGATAGCCACGTTATGTGTGAGTGTCTAGGCCATAAATATCATCATGCTAAGACCAATAGGAGCGGAGCAACAAAAAAAAGGTTTTAAAATCGAGGATTTTTTTCCTTTTGAGAACTTCCGCTGCGTCTTAGCCCAAAATAACTATTCCACGCGCGCGAAGTCGCGGGAAGAAGTTATTAACTAATTATATTATCTATACTAATATTATAAAGAGGTAAAGTTTGTGAGCTTATATGGGGTAATATCTGGGCAGTCGAAGAAAAAATGATCGAACGAAAACGTTACTTACGAACGCTGCCTTAACGATGAGAGATATATGATTGAGTTCTAGAGAAAAGTCGTAGCTTGATAGTGCCTATTAGCGCCCAACGAAGTGGGCACGGGTCAGATAGTCTTTGAATATTTTTTTATACTTCATAGATTTTATCGTTTGAACACGATCTCATCTGCTGTTAAATACCAACGTGCTCTAAGATGGTAAACACGTTAAACCTGGACACGGGTACTGGTTCTCAAGTGCAACTACCGGAACACACCAACAGGTGTGCTTGGTGACAGATTGTCGACTTGAGTATGGTAGCTAGAGCCAAGAGGATTTAGAAAAAGTCCTACCACCGTGCCATGGTTCATCATGATGTTCTCCTTCATCGAAAGCTTCGACTCAGTTGCTAGGATCTGAACCAACGTCCATCGGCCAGGTTTCCGAACATATTGTAAGTGGTAGAGCTACAGCTGAAGCTATTAATGGTTTCAGCATGAATGGGTCGGCTCGCCCGGGGTAGTACCTTCCGACCTACAGAAAACCGAAGCAAAGTAACAGTGCTTGCATTGTTGCGTTTCGTACGGTCAGTGAGAGCGCCGGAGGTCTCCCCTCCCCTTACTTCCCCACTGCCCCAAGACAGGTTGGCAACGCACTCGCGACTCCCCTGCTGTTGCAAGTGTCTATGGACGATGGTGATCAATTAACATCAGGAGACCCACGTGTCCGTTTGCCTCCTATGATATAAAAAAAATACTATAAGCTAAGCCATAATAGCTTCAACTACTTATAACGAAGCTTATCATTCGAAAAACTTTTCATTCGCAAACGCCGCCCTCGATCGTATGACTCGTCGAGGTCACCACGCAGAGGTCGCAGGTTCAAGGTCGACACAATACATATCTAATTTTGTTACGTATGTGGCATACATCGTGAATGCATACAAATCTATTAGTACATTACGGTTTGAATTCTCTTTGGTAGACGTGATATTTTAAATTTGATTCTCTTGGAATATTTAATTAATTAAAAAAATCTATGTTATTATTGTAGTCATCAAGAAGTGAAGTTTGGTTGTTTGCAAGAGATGTTTTGTCCGAAGCCGTGTGCATGGGTGTAGGAGAAAATAAAAATAAAATGTTTTGAAGGGTATTGACGTGTAAGGGGCCATATATGTATTACGTAAGCAAAATTTTTGTAATTTTTTTTTATCAGAAGTGTCAAAAGGTCATCTAGGTCACCTGATTGTAAGTGATCACCACCGTCCATAGACACTTGCAATAGCAGGGGAGTCGCTGTTGCGTTACCAACCTGTCTTGGGGGAGAGGGGGAGTAAGGGAAGCGGGAAGGGGAGGGGAGCTGGGACCTCCGGCGCTTTCACTGACCGAACGAAACGCAACAAAGCAAGCACTGTTACTTCACGTCGGTTTTCTGTGGGTCGGGTGGTACTACCCCGGGCGAGCCGGCACATTCATGCTGAAACCAATAATAGCTTCAGCGTAGCTCTACCGCCTAGAAAATGTATTAATATAATTTCTGACCGCCCCCTCACCCTGGTCAGCAAAAGTAAGCATTGTTCTTAAGTCTCCCCCCCCCCATAATTACGTAAACATTTATATAAGTATATTCAGATCTGTTCTGATTCAGTAAATAAATATTGCTGATGTAATCACCATCCAGACCCCCCCCCAACCACTATGTCATCAAAAATAAGCAAATCAAGGACAACCCCTCCCCCCATCAGTGCTTACGAAATACTTCAATGAATCCTAATAACACCGATGAAATTGCAAGTTGTGTGTATTAAGTACGATACAAAATTAAAATTTATTCATTCAGAAACTGTTCACCACTTGTTGGTGCTAGTTTGCGTGAACAAAAGGTAATCACCGGAATTATTGGTCCGATTCTACAAATTATGTTATTAGAAAGCTACGTTCTCCCCGAGTGACCTAAGCTATAATTTTTTTATATTGTATTTTATACTTAAAGTAACGAGAAGAAAGTAACGCAGGACTGTTGCTAAAATAAAACATTACCAAAGACAAATTGTGCTGTAACCTATGTAAACCTATGTAGGTTTTCATATGCAGATGAGTCCTATTCTTCAAATTTATATTTATCTAGTTGTCCACTCTGACTTCGCATGGGTTTACTAACGAAGAAAATGAGATAAAATCATTCTTTTACAGTACGACCAACTACAATAATGAATTAAAATGACACCTGAAAGACAATACTGTTAATATTTTTAATCTCTCATCTTCTGTTTCACTAACTCACTCGCATTTTTATCTATAAACCTTGCCTTGACAATTACAAAATTTTCATCGACCCGTATGACGTCACGGCAAACGGCGTGACGCTCTCTTATGCCGTCATAACACCTCTACGCAATACTACTACTACTTCTAGCCGACTGTAGTATACTTGACACGTTTTTAGATACAAGGTGTAATAATAAATTAATTGTTCCATATCTGCCAGTGCCGGGTGTCCCATGACGGTCAATTTTTACTTTTATAGCGTAATAGTATGACGAATTGACGGCACTGTATCTGATTTGTAATCATAGTACAATCCAAGAATAATGGCAATCGTTGAAATATCGACAATTCATCGATGGTATGTAATTTTGTATATAAAATCAAGGTGTACGGTACGTACTTGCGTGTGTTTGTGATTTTTCTCCTCCTAAATGACTTGATTGATTTTGATGACTTTAAGTTTGTACTCATAAAGTCATCTCTATCTCTCTTTTGGGATTCTATGTGGCGGCAGAAGGCCAGACACGATGCTTCTCCATTTCGATTTGTCGATGGCTTCACGCTTCATCTCACTCCATATAAGTGCATCCTTCGTAGAATCTGCGAGCACAGATCTTCGCCAAGTCTAGATCAACCACGTTTCAGCCTGCCTTGGGGATTCCAGTCCAATGCCTGTTTAGGTATATGGCTGTCGTCTCTTCGCAAAGTGTGGCCGATCCAGGACCATTTTCGACGTCGCAATTGATGGTCTTCAACATATATGCTTAGGTATAATTGGATTCAGTAGGATGCGTTATTGTCGAGATCTATATCTTTTTAATTCGTTAAGGTTAAGCCGTATTGATAAAAAATTTTATATCTAACTTAAAATCCATAAAAGAAATATTTTGCGGGTGAGCAATCACCTTTATTGACATAAAATTTGTGATAAATATATTACGAAATAAACTGTGTAGATATACGGAAGGCATTTAACATGAGTCTGTGATATATTTTGTTTACCAAACTACGGCAGACAAACGAAAACGACGCGGAATTCGTCCGAAGGCCGCCACGAGTATTCGTTACATACAACAAACTTACATAATATTTCACGATTTTTCTACGTTTAAGAGATAACAATATCAAAAAAAAATACGTGTGTTTTCAAACTGGTTTTTATTTTTATTGAAACATCACGATGTTTTGTTATTAAAACGATTGAATTATTAATTGTGTTATTTTTTGCTGTAAATGTATTTCCTGTTTAAAATCCTTAAGCTCACGAAAGTGTCGGGGGCTTCAAATGTTGGCTATAATTTATACAATTAAACAAAAGTAAAGGAAGTCAAGGACTGCGATCAAACCCCAAAACAATTAAATAAATGTGTTCTCCTTTGAATTTTCATAATAATTATAGTGTGAATGACAATATTTAAATTTCGGAATGTGTTTATTGAAATTATTAACATTAGTGTGGTTTCCATATGTATTGACACTTTTGAAGCAATAAGTATATACATTGTTGTAAAGACTATTAATCAACCAAACGTATAAATAGAGCTGCAAAATATCAATATTAAATGTATACAGGCTGCTATATTACGCGTCGCTAGTCTGACGCTAGCAACGGAAGCGCAATACGGCCGGTCATGCTGACCTGACGTAGGATGTCATGACGCGAATTAAAAAAATTATCTCCTGTCAAAAATACCGTTCAACGCGCTTAAGGAAGTTTTCACTTCACAAAAAATAATGCTGGTATGTGATCGATAAACTCATAGAGGTTTTATGTTATCCAAATTAATGTTAACTCATTAGGTTTGCTGATTAAGTTTGGACGGAGGAGACGGCCGGTGTGTACACCGTGAAGTTAGTACTGATTTCAGCATGAATGGGTCGGCTCACTCGGGGTAGTACTACCGTCTCATAGAAAACCGACGTGAAGTAACAGTGCTTGCATTGTTGCGTTTCGTCCGGTCAGTGAGAGCGCCGGAGGCCCACCTCTCTTCTCCCCGCCCCCTTTCCCCCAAACAAAGGCTGGCAACGTGTTTTCGACCCCCATAGTGTTGTTAGTGTCTATGGACGGTGGTGATCACTTAACATCAGGTCACCCATCTGTTCGATTGCCTGCTGTGACATTAAAAAAAAAACAATAATTATCAAAATTTAATTTGCATACACAGCACATATTCAACAAATCAACTAAATTTGAATTTTAAAAATTCAACAATTCAACACATATTCAGGGGACCAGTAAAAGACACATGGGACATACGTAATAACCTATCGTCCAGAAAAAATGTATAGTTACCGTGGGATATAACAAATATATATCAAGGCGAGTAAAGCCGCAGTAAAAAACTAGTTCTAATATTAATTAATGATTTTCTAAAAAAATAACATGAGAATTGTCTTCTTAAACAAAATATTAAATTTTCTGAAAGTTGGTTCGTTCACAAGTATACACTAGTGTATGTTGTTTATTATTATTCTCATCCATATAACATATGTTCAAATGCTCAACGTAGGTTTCAAAAGAATTGATTCTTCATGTCCTACGAACATATGTGTTATGTTATGTGACCTTTACTTTTCAATGAATTTCAGCTTTGTCAATAACAATATTAATAAATTCGTAGGTAGTAGAGTTACACTGAAGCTATGAATGGTTTCAGCATGAATGGGTCGGCTCGACTGGGTAGTATTAACCTCTCACAGAAAACCGACGTGACGTTATAGTGCTTGCATTGTTGCAATTCCTTCGGTCAGTGAGAGCGCCCAAGTCCCACCTCCCTTCCCCTTCTCCCTTCCTTTACTCCCTCTCTCCCCCAAGACAGGTTGCCAACGCACTTGCGACTCCCCTGGTGTTGCAAGTGTCTATGGACGGTGGAGATCACTTGCATCAGGTAACCCACCTGTCCGTTTGCCTCCTATGATATAAAGAAAAAACTCGTTTGATGGAACTGAAAACTTACATTTTATGACAGTACGCACCATAAATTAAAGTTAAATATGTACTCTTCTCTGTACATTTACTCGTATGAAGATTTTGGTATAACCAAGAGGCAGTACTTTGTTTGAAAGTTTGAAGGTAACATGAGAAAAGTTGAGACGTATTAGGTTTAAGCAAAGTATGGATATGTCATTAGAGGAGATGAAAGTCATATGACTAGCAACATGTTAAGTAAGAAAATGGTCGGATATAGGAGTACAGGATGACCAAAACATGTTTTACCGACTGTAACCTAGGTGAGATCTGGGTAAGAAGATGACAGAGGTAGCACTTGTCGTTGCTTTTACTAAGGCTTGGTTGTAATTACGCACAATGTGAATGCTTTCGTCATCATCACCACCTATATCATATCAGCCTGCAGACGTCTACTGCTGGAGATAGGCCTCAACAAAGTTCCTCCACAGCGTGCGGCTCTGTGTCGCCTATAACCAAATGCTCCCCGCAATCTTGACAATATCATCCGTTCATCTGGCGAGGTTCAGTTTCACGATGTTCTTTCCAGTATAAGGCAACCACTCTAGAACTTTGTTGCCACATCGGCCATCACTTCTTCGAACTATCTGCCCTGCCCATTTCCACTTGAGCTGTTCTATTTGGTGAGCTATTTCGATAACTGTAGTCCTCCTACGGATCTTCTTATTTCTGTTTGTTAAATTATTTGGTTTCAACAATTGAAGAAGTTTTCTTAAAGAATTTTCTAAATAGATTTACTACCGATAGTTCCGATAAGCCAATCATAATTTCGATCTATTGGTCAGATATTACAAGCACCATTATATAGAAGTATTGGAACTAAGTCTCGGCGTTTATTGTAAATAGGTTTTCTTCCAATGCTATTTTATGATTGATCTTTCTTATACCAACGGGTTCAGAACACGTGCAGCCTGAATGACTTCTCAGTTCATTGGCCGGTATTGTTCGATTGTATTTAGGGGTGTCACTCGTAAACTTCGTACGGATTTTATAATTTTGTTTTAAATTAAAATGAAAACGAGCTATCTATATTATAATAAAACTGTAGCAGGGTCAAATCTGTACATTAAATATTTTTTGAAAATTTTGATGGGGGTAGGCTTTGTTGTCGATATAGAAGCCAAAAATAACCCTTTTAAAATTTTTGTCTGTCTGTCTGTCTGTCTGTCTGTCTGTCTGTCCCTGTGAACGCGCATCACTCTGAAAGTACTGAACCGATTTTGACGAAACTTGGCACAGTGATAACTAATGTTACGAGATTACATTTAGGATATTTTTTTTCTCATAAAACGCAAGGGATTCTCCAGGATCTGCCTGTTTGTCTGTCCCTTTAAACACGTATTACTCTGAAAGTACTGAACCAATTTAGACGAAATTTGGCACAGTAATAACCAATATTACAAGGTTACATCTAGGATACTTTTTATCTCATAAAACACAAGAGATTCTCCAGGATAACGGACGAAAGTAAAAAAAATGTAGTTCATGATATTCTTGACGAATTTTGGTAAATTTTCTGTGTGCTATATATAGCAGACAGATTAGCTAAAAAATTAAGCTATATTTCCATATGCTACTTAAAAAAAAATATCATTTAAAATAATTTTGATCAGTGTGTATTTGAAAAACAATTAATTTCGTATTCATATTTGTTAAAATAATTATCTCTTTATAGATTAATTGATTTTTTGTAAAAGATAAAAGTAATTGAATATATAAAATTTAATAGATTATGAAATTGGTGGTATATAATGTATTAATTTATAAATACATTTATAACATGGCTGTTGCTAAACAACAGAAAATATCGAATTGGTATTAATTAAAATTTCTCCGGGTCGCCGGTGCTCAACTGTCCGCCTGGCGGAGAGACTTCGGGAGGTGCTCTCGGATTCGGTGAGCGTCAGCACGCCGGTGAAGAGGGCGGATATCCGCATCGTCGACCTCTACGAAACCGTCTCGGTTGAAGAGGTCGTCGCTGCTGTAATGCAGAAGACAGGGTGAGAGCCGGCCTTAATTAAGGCACGACCTCCGTAGAGGTTAACGTAGGCGTTGGGTGGACGTGGGGAGGTTCGCCTCCTACGTTCGTCCTTAAGTCGGACCAAGGGGGATGGGTCGGGGGGCCCGTCTCTCCATTGCACTGGTTCGGCCGTCTGGGAGGCAGTCTACGCGTGCCAGGCTGTCTCTCTTTAGCGGGAGGCCCAGGATCTTCTTTCTGGGCCGGCCGTCGGGGCGACATGCGGAGTGCTTTCCCATCCCTTGTCCCCCATCATGGCGGTTGCGGGCACCCATGGGGTTTTAGTCCGGTATTAATTAGAATAGTTAGTTGTGAAATTTTATTATGGTGAAATGAAATAGGATATAAGTATGAAAGCTATCTTAGAGAGTTGCCAACCCTGCACAATTACTTTCACTGTAATACCTGTAATAGCCATTGTGCTTATTGGATTGCTTTACGAAGTCAAAGATTAAGTAATGTGGTTAACAATTATCTTTCTTTTTATCTTATATTCTTTAATTTAATTGAAGCCTCTCCAGTAGTGATGTACATATTGAGTAATGACGTAAGTCACAATTGATTTGATAATTATTTTATAGTTCAATTCTTATATTGATTTAAAATTGCTTGTAAGGTCGTTTGAACTGTTTTTTTAGATATTGCTGGCGATTTACGCAGTGAAAGATATTGGAAACGTGGGGTTTTTATGTTCTACACCTATAAAACATTTCTGGTTATTTTACACACTAGCAGTGCTGTTAGTTCTGCTAACTTACAGACGGACTTGCAAATAGTGAAAATTCTTAGTACACCATCCCATATCAAGAATCCATGTGACTTAATATCCATCAAAACATCTCTTTTTTTAACTGTCGCAATGGAGAGGACCTATATACTTGAGCAATGAATTAATCACTAGAAATATTGTAAGCACCTACCTACACAGGACGATAGTACTCATCTGAAGTATGTAGAAATACGTGACATTACGTGTAATAATCGATTGCAATAATCGTTTTATTACCTGCGAGTAACTCATTTAATGACTTGTACGCAATACGACAACGCTCCCACATAGTTACTAATTCCAGTGTGCTAAGTACCGTTAATGGTGTTTTTGTTTACAATTATTAGATAGCATATTTAGAATCATAGTATGGGAGTGTTATTTAACTTATAAAAATCTCCACCTCTCTTCCAAGCGAAATATTAATAACTAGCCGATCCGTGCCCACTTCGTTGGGCGTTAATAGGCATAATCAAGCTACAACTTTTCTCTAGAACTCAATCATAATATATATATCTCATAATTAAGGCAGCGTTCGTAAGAAACGTTTTCGTTCGACCATTTTTCTCTGACTCCCCAGATATTACCCCCTACAACCTCACAAACTTTACCTGTTTATAATATTAGTATAGATTATAGATAATATAATTAGTTAATAGCTTCTGCCCGTGACTTCGCACGCGTGGAATAGTTATTTTGGACTAAGACGCAGCGGAAGCTCTCAAAAGAAAAAAATACCCCGATTTTGAAACATTTTTCATTTGTGCTCCGCTCCTATTGGCCTTAACGTGATGATATATAGCCTATAACCATGCTCGATGAATGAGTTATATAATGCTGAAATAATTATTCAAATCGGACCAGTAGTTCGTGAGATTACCCCTTACAACGTCACAAACTTTACCTCTTTATAATATTAGAATAGATAACAAAGCTTATTACAGTCGTTTAAAGTCGTGATGTCCACAGGTTCGAACACCGACATGTACCAATAATTATTTTCGGGATTCGCGTACATTTACTAATTTAAATTGATAACGTTATCGGCTGACGATGAAGTGAAACGTTCTTGTAGTACTAGTGTATGTGGGATAACATAGAACTGTGGATTTTCTCAGAGTTGAAAATCGCTAATACTTGTTAGGACTTTCCAGGGAGTTTTTGTGCCAAATCAGAATCCATGGTCCGTGGTGTCATTTCCCATTCCCACACACATATATGCACAATAACCAAACAAACATATTACAAAATATAGAGTCAAATAACACAAGATTATAAATATGATACAAAATCCACTACATGACATTCCAAGATACAAAAATTCCAATTAAGCTCATATAAGTGGCTACCTAATTGCGATGTGCAATTAAATAAAACCGCGTTTCTATTCGGCTACGAACATGGAACGGTGTAATTGCACTATGAGAATAAAATCAATGAGAGTGGGGGTATGTAGAAAATGTTCTGGTAACGATTGCGACTGGCGACCCATATTATATGAGACGCGGCGTCTGTACGACCGGCGCCGCACCGAACGACCTCATCGGGATAATGTCAAAGGTCAAACAAAAAACTATCAAAGGTTAACGTAGGAGAAAATAGATTATGAATGTTACAGTTCACACGGGTATCATTTGACTACTAAGTCGCTACGAATAACTATTTAGATGCTCAAATATTATGTTATTAATATGTCGAATATTTTATCATCTGTTGTTGGATCTTTATTAAGTTTTTACCTTTGACCACAATCTCATTTAATCATTACATAGTATAAAACAGAGTCCCCTACCGCGTTTGTCTGTCTGTCTGTTGGCGATAGAATCAAAAACGAATGAACGAATTTTCATACGGTTTTCACCAGTGGATAAAGTGGTTCATGGTGAACATTTTAGTATATAATCTGTCAAGGATCTTTTTATAATCAGGGCGGGACAACGCGTGCCGGGCCCGCTAGTATTAAATAATCATGTGGCCCTAGTTGGTAATATATTAAATCTAGAAGCGGACTGGGTCTCAATTACAGCTGTTAGAACAACACCTATATATGCTCGGTGACAGATTTTCAAAGCTGAGGATGGTAGCTACTAACTAGCCAGATGGGTATTAGAATAAGTGGTGTTTGATTGATGATAGCAGTTTTGTGTGAAGATATTTCTCGGAGGAAGTCTCTCATAAAAACAATTGCTGGAAAATAGATTCTGCACTATTGGCACTTCAAATACCTGTGTTTATAATAATTCAGCTTGATAATATTATTGTTCGGTAAGAAAAAAATGTATCAAATAAACTATATTTACCTTGTAGATTTTATCATCACAAGGTAAACTATATACAGCTAGCTTCTGCCCGCGATATCGTCCATGTGAAACAGTCACTTTGGGCTAACGCTAACTTTAACCCGCGACTTCGTTTACGCAGATGGTGAAAATATTTTTAAATACTACGTTAATCCCGATTTTGAAACATTCTTCATTAGTGCTCCGCTCCTACTGGTCGTAGCGTCATGATATATAGCCTTCCTCGATAAAAGAGCTATCTAACACTGAAATAATGTTTCAAATTAGACCAGTAGTTCGTGAGATTAGCGCGTTCAAGCAAACAAACTCTTCAGCTTTATATTGTTAGTATAGATAGGTAGTCTAAAAACTAGTGCACGTTGAGGACTTTCACCTGTATGTGTAAAATATAGTCGACCTGTCGCTTATTCATAAATAATCTCTTAACAATAGCGCTCCACGAGAAGGATTATTAAGTACTGTTATAATGATATCTAGATGGTTCTAAGTTATGTATTACGTCACACACGAGCAGGCTAGGTAGCTTCGAAATGTCGTTTCACAAAAACTGTATGAAATGGCTTCACAGAACTCGTAAACCGAAGATATAATGTCGTATAAGATGCAAAGCTATAATTTATTCACGACGTATATACTCAGCAAGATGTAATTTCAAAGTTTTATTGAATACTTTATTAAGTGGAGTATACAATTTTATCTCCAATTTTTCATACATAGAGATGAAACGGTCTGAGAGATGGTATAAATGTAATTCCATTATAATGAAGTTCTCACAAGTTGAAACGGTGTCTCTTGATATAAACTAAGGTAATGATAGGTATACATAGGATGAAGAAACGAAAAGTGTCGATGACCGTACGATACGTGTACCGTGTTATTTATCGGATGCTCATTTTTAGTGTTTCAATAACGCTATAATTTCCTAATACTTGGTACATCAGTAATGCTAGACAGAAAATAACATGGTATCAAGTTATAGTCTCGTTAATCATTGATATGCCACGCGATGATTGAAGGTTTGGTTAAATATGGTAAGGGCCTAGAGCGAGAATAGTGAATGGTGTTTAAATTCGACTTCTGAATATGGGAGTAAGTGCGTAACGATAGATTTTTGATGTAAGGGTTCGTAGATACAGAAGTGTTTGGTAGTATTTAATCATCGCTTCTTGTACCATGATAGAAGGACATGGGACTCTTCTAGAAGTTTTTGTGAGTCTATCGTAGGCAAATAACTACTACCTCGGTTTACAGGTGTGTAAATGCGACATCGGAATATAGTACCATCGTGCTTGGCTTGACTATAGATTTTGAAATTGGAGTTGATATAACACTTGTATTAAATATTTTAGATTTTATTCTATTTTACTTTTTTTTATAATTTTCTTAACGTCATGTGTGTTGCACTAAAAAGTTAATAGCTCTTATAAAAAGAGAATAGAGTTCCTACATCACTCCCCTTCAAGTGCAGAACAAGTATGACTTGAAGAAATTGCGAAGCGAACGCGTCTATCGGCACGGGTCCGACTTTGAGATTGATTTCTATCTACCTGGACTGATGACTGTTCTATTTGAACTATCTTTCCTTTTTGAACCATGATACGAGAATATTGAACATTTCGTAGAAGTTTTTGTCGGTCTATATCTCGTTCTCCGGCTGTGTCGGGACAGCGCGGAGCGTGCCAAGTTTCCACTTATATTAGTATCGATTTTCTCAATTTCCCAGTTTCGTAAGTAGGTAATATGATACGGTTCGTAGTAATTTATACGTTAGTTATGTCTCCGTGACGAAGGGAACCTGATTCGTACACCTTTCGCCGCTTGTCGGTCTATGTAATGTGAGTTAGTTGGAGGAAAAAAATCGATTCTGCGTTTTGACAATTTTGATCTTAAATGGCGATGGGCTTCAAGATGGTAATACGTTAAGCTTTTAAGTGATTGAATGAATGATAGTGCATTTCATGGTGTCATCTATATTAATGTTCTAAGGCATACGAGACGGTTTTCTTTGTTTGAATGCACTTTTTGAAGTTATACTTCTTTTGGCGCGTTAGGGAAAAATGATCAGAGTAAATTTTTAGGATGCGCGCGCACACCGTCACGAAAAACCGACACTCTGAAGTTAGCTATAGTTAACATCTTGTTTCATCGTATTTGTTGTTTGTATTTCTTTGTATTAAAAATTTCAATGTATTAAATACCTTTTTTCAATTGTTAGTGTCGTTTTTTCTACGAACGTAGAATAAGGCGAAAGAACATTTTTGAAAAGATTTTTATCTTGTTACGCCCAAGAAGTATAACTTCTAACGCGTGTACATAAGTACACACACACTTTAGTATATAGATTTTAGCGTTTGAGAATAATATCACTTGATATTAAATGATGACGTAGTCTAAAATAGTAAACACGATAAATCGAGAGGGTGCTTGGTACTTAATAAAATTCAAAAACTTACTGATCAACAATTTATAGGTTAAACTGGTGAATCTAGAAGTGTGATACAAATATATGTATATACCATAGCAGCAATAAAAAATCTTTTTTTTTTAATACATTTATAAGTACATTTTGTAACTAAAGTTGTTATCGTTGGAAAATTCCATTGCGTTTTACAATAATTTCTCTAGTATAATCAAATAAATACATGTAACGTGCGTGCTGCGAGTACGCCCAGTTAGAAAAACAGTAAACATAATGTGAATTAACTCTCGCAGATAATTTGTATTTACATATTGTAGTCTGTTGTCACGACAGCTGTGGAGTGTTGCGCGCAAACACTTTCTAGATCATTGCACGTGAATCTGCTTATAAATGTATGTATTTCGAAGCGAGATTGCTCTTTGTATAAGAGGTAGGTACTTAGCATATTATCATCATATATATTAATACGTGAAGCTTAAACTTTGTATCCCTTTTTAATGGATTTCGGCGAACGGATGAACGTGAAATTTGGCATAGTTAAAGTTTATATATGGAGGAGAAGTGCAGGAAGCTATTTATTTCATATAAAATGCATTAGAAGTACATTAAATTAATTAAAATATGCATTACTCACACTACTGCTTCAATTTTACACAACTTATACACACATGTAAATAAAAAAGACATTTTGACATCTGTCAATAAAGGACTTCAAAAAAGGTTGTGAAGGAGGTTGCTATGCTCGACTGTATGTATTATTTTACTCTTACGTTCCAATTATCCTTTTCATTCTACATTCAACAATGATATTAACTCTAATAAAATTCAAACTTAAAAGAATCAATGAACTATGGTCGAATGTCGACCACTGGGCCCATTAGTTAGCTGAAATTTGCGAAAATGGATGGTTTGGGTTGTCTTTTTTTATTACTACTTAGTGTATTCATCGAAAAGGGTAAGGTTAGGAATATACTCTGAAAATCCTCTATCGGCTATTAATTGTCTCGTAGAGATCGGCTTAGTCATTTAGCAGATTAGCCCGTATAGAAAATAGACTCCTAAAATTTATATCCGATATATATGTAAGCGTTTGTGAATCATACAATTTCAATTGTACGAATATATGTATGAATAGTTTAGAATAGTATAGCTAGGTCAGATCCGGGATATCTATAACAGCCCATGCCGAGATGTGCCGTGCAGTCTTGAGCTAGTTGTCTGAATAAAATCGGCTGAGTGCCTCAAGCGCTCGCCTTAGTAGTCCGGTGAAGCTGTAAAGACCCTACCAGGCCAGTAGCGTAGTCAGTTAAAAAAAAACCTAAAATTTAATTTATATACATAACAGTAGAGTCTCTCTAATCCGACGGAAGTCCGGTGAAGCTGTTCAGACCTTGCTTGGTCAATAGCGTAGTCAGTTCGAAAAATTAATTTCCCTAATCCGACACTTCAATAGTTCGTTACGTCCAATAATATAGTTGTTTTTCTATAAAATGATTTGAAAATTCCAATAATGTATATTAATATAGAGTGGATCAATATGTTAACGATTGTAACGTGTAATGTATTTTAAGTATATATGTTAAAAAGATAAACCAGTTCCGAGTTTCTTGTCGGTTCTTCTCGATGACTGAGTTGTTTTGCGAAGCGGTGGTAGTTTTGACGTTCATAAGCGCCTTCTCAGGGCCTACATTGTATAAAGTATTATTGATCTGATATGATTTGATCAAATGATGCACATCATTAATCTTTCCACGTACCTAGCTAGTTGAAAATTTCGTCTTTCTCATTAGGTATGAAAAATTTTCAGACGGACTTTATAATATAAGTTAGGATGATACAGAAAAATTGTACTGTATATCGCTTACTGGAAGAGTGAATCAATTCGATAGTTAAGACATTACCTACATTCCTTATTTAATTTGTTGGGGTACTACTTTTTGAGTACTATTTTTTATATTTATTAGTACAAATTGCTGTTGATATAACTATGATTAAAGCTGATTGATTGAATCACTCCACGTAAACGCTAATATAGCGTGATTGTGCATTTAATTCTATTCACTGGTTACTTTTTATCATGATATCGTTCGCCCACTCGCGTGTTTTTCATTCGTAGTAAATGGCATTAGATTTTTTTTAAATTCAATTGTACAATCTTGCAAATATGTTTATTTGTATAGTACAATATCGAGTAGAAATAAATTATGAATTATTTTTCTATTATGATACATTCAAATTTGAAGATAGAAAAGATAAGATTACATTCAAATTTGAAGATAGAAAAGATAAGATTACATTAAGATTCGTGTACAGAAAAGATTTTTATGGCATCTTTGTTACAATTGCAATGTAGACAATAAAATTACAAAATATATTAACCGTCTTAACCACTTCAACCTATCCTCCTTAAATAATCGAAGAATGATATTGGAACTTATGTTTTTAATTAATATATTTCATGACGATTGACTGTTCACAAATTACTAATCACTTCAAAATTTAATATTCCTACTAAGCTTCCGAGATCTAATAAATACGTTCCATTTTATATTTCTGATTCATGTACTAATTTAGACTTTTACTCTCCGGTCAACAGAATATCTAGGTCATATAACTCACTCCATAAAACATGCGACATTTTCTCAACTAAACGAAATCATTTCAAAACAGCGATAGAGACATATCAGTCTCTTCACAAAATACAGTTATATGTTTTTTTTTCGGTATTTCCTATATTTCTCTTTCTGTTTCAATCTTCTCGTTTTTGTATTATCATGTAATTTTTTTAATATGTAAAATAGTTTAATCTTTTGTTTTATTAATATTTAATTTATTGTTGGAGCATGCCGTGGTTGTCTGTAAATATGACTACATTTATAATGTGTTACAATAGTCCTACTTTTTATATACTGACTAATGTATTGTCATGTTGACGATCCTAAAATAAAGAAATAAATAAATGAAAACAAAATCATCTATAATGCAAATTATGCCTCAAACCTATCTTTTGTTTCCGCTAATTAATCGTGAATTAATTATTCCAGCTACTAAAAAGTGTAGTGATTATATATCAATTTGAAAATTACATACAAATTCGTCTTTAGAGTAGATTTTGTGTGATATAAGTCCTATAGAGGCAAATTTATATGAATGATATGGTGATTAACACTAATAAAATATAGTCTATAGCAGTAAGTCATGCATTCAGTGGAGGTTCATATTAGTGAAAAGAGCAGTAATTCTAGAGATTACCTCTTAAAACATCTATACGTATAATACGAATGTAAGTCCAACGTGTCTGTGCTTTTTCGATTATAGTGAAAAAAATTGTTGAACGAATAAGGATATAGAATACATTTCAAACATTTTTAGAAATGTCTTTCTATCTGTCTGTCTCTTTGTATGAATATGCATCACTGCTAAAGTACTGGGTTCACAATAAAGTAAAAAATCAGAGTAAAGAAAATCGTAAAGCATATCGTCGGGAGTAACTTAGTCTTTGTTTCATTAAAATCGGTTCGGTCTATCAAAAGTTATTGTAATTTTAATGACGACGCGACTTAAGTACGCGAGAAAAGTAGACAGCTAGTATACAATAATTTCACTCTTTAGAACAATATTAACAAAAGGGTTTCTGAAATGTACCACTCTTCAAACAATTAGTGTAAAAGATTATAGTATATTAGCCGACCCGTGCCCACTTCGTTGGGCGGTAATACGTAAACGTGAGAATGGTTATTTTGCGCTAAGACGCAGCGGAAGCTCTGAAAAGGAAAAAAAATACCTTGATTTTGCAACATTCTTTATTGCTGCTCCGCTCCTATGGGTCTTAGCGTGATGATATATTGCCTATAACCTTCCCTGATAAATGAGCTATATAACACTGAAAGAATTTTTCAAATCGGACCAGTAGTTCCTGAGATTACCCCTTACAACGTTACAAACTCTACCTCTTTATAATATTAGTATAGATTATAGATAATATAATTAGTTAATAGCTTCTGCCCGTGACTTCGTACGTGTGGAATGATTATTTTGCGCTAAGACGCAGCGGAAGCTCTGAAAAGGAAAAAATACCCCGATTTTGCAACATTCTTCATTGCTGCTCCGCTCCTATGTGTCTTAGCGTAATGATATATAGCCTATAACCTTCCCTGATAAATGAGCTATATAACACTGAAAGAATTTTCCAAATCGGACCAGTAGTTCCTGAGATTACCCCTTACAACGTTACAAACTCTACCTCTTTATAATATTAGTATAGAGTATAGATAGACGATTATATTGTTATGAGTAATATTGTTAATATATTGTACAAATTAATCATAAATACAACTTCATATACAACATTTCGGTTCGACTAACAATCGGTATTAGAATCCTTCATTAAATGTTCTCCACGGTTATTATTTTGCGACGATTGGCTGTACAGTATAAAATCAATATCCAGTTATCGATTAAAAAGAAAAAGAAACCCGCTTGACATTTCATAAATTCGTAAAAGGAACGTGCAATGTCAAGCCGGGACCCTGACCGGACATTGGTCACTCTGCCCGCGGAGGCCGATGACCCGCGATTACGACTTCGAGATTGGTGGATTACGCACATGCGCTTAGGAAACCGCCATAGGAGTTTGAATTACGAACGCAAATTTCGATAGGGTTTTTATTTTCGATTTGGAAACTGGTAGATTTTTTAATCTATAGTGATCATTATCAATCTATGGTACTTTGTAACATTATAATGTTTAGGATGTACTAATAGGGAACTATTTTACAGTTGTTTAAGGTGATAGATAACGAACGCGAGACAAATAAGATCTGCTTATAACTGCCGTGTAGTTTCTACATTATCTCTTCAGTATCTATATATAATAAAAATTTTAAGACTTGATGACGTACGCATAGCTTAACGTGTAGGTGGAGAAGCATGGAATTTTACTTGAAAATTATTGAATCTCTTTGCCTTTAGTTTTCAAATAACGTAAGCGTGACCCTGAAAAGGCTTCAGGCTACATATTAATATTATTTTAGTGCTAAACAGTGATGATGTAGCTACATCTCCCTTACCTTATATTATAAAGAGCTATTTCTGCCTGTCGGTTAGTGTGCTTATTATTCTAAAACCAGTAAACCGGTTTATTCTTAGGTTATTCATAGGTATGTTCTTTGGACAGGTATTAGTGTATCTTTGTCATATTACTAAATATATGGAACAAGTCATGAGGTTCAAATTTAATTAAGTCGATGCAAATGTATCTTAAAAATAAATCTGTTACGGAAACGGAGCTGCGGGCAAAAGTAGTAATATTTAACGACAATAATGCCAAATAAATGAACTTCCTGCTAATAATTCTCGCACGACACCAGGTCTTTGTGGACTACCAAAAGTATATTTAAATGAACAGAGTCGCGGTTATTAGCTTGTAAAACAAGTAGTAACGTTGAATACTAGGTCAAAATGTATTAAAATGCATGCAATATTAACCAACGTCTAGGAATATAGGCATCCAGTTTAAAACAGTTTTTCACTTGCTGATTATTTCTTCATAGACCGGTTTAGAATGAGGCGGTCTGTATCATGTTATTTGAACTCAAATAAAAGCGAAATTTTGTGTGTACAAGATAATTATTATAACTTCATTACAAGATACATAAATAAACAAATAATAATGTTATGTATGGCGGAACCGCGTAGTGAGTGAATATTTATAAGTACTAGATAGAACTTTGTTTGTTTTTTGTAAAACACACATAAGCAGTTATTTCTGTATACATGAATAAAGTTGTAAGTGTTTTTTGTTGGAGACTATCTCCGCCAATTTAGTCAATTAACTGCCACTTTTTAACTTTTTTTCTTGGCACCCATTCTTTCAGAATATTACTGCCATCGTCGAGTAGATAATAATATTGCAAGTGTCTTGCGATAAATACAAAATCTAAGACTGCGTTGAGTTACGAAGTTTGAACTGAGCTAAGGATAAGATAAGGCTGAGTACGCTGTATAGATTTCAACCTAAGATTCCGCCAAAACCTCCATTAACACTTCAGTTTTGTCGTGTAGTTTTTATAATTCTCAAACGGTTTTCTAGTATCATTGACATGGTAATATTACCGACAATTAGACAATACGAGTAGACGGCACTGAACCGTAATATGTAATTGACTTTAATAAGCCGCGGCATTTTCATTGTATACAGTTTACGGACCGCAATGGAATGAATGGAGATCGAAGCCAAGACTCGTCTACTACCTAACATTCTAACGTATAAAACGGGGCTTTTTGTTATTGTAACTGTTGACTCCCGCGTCGATTGTTCTTTTACTGTGTACATATTGTTTATTTTATTGAAGACTCCGAGGGGTAACTTTGTTTTAAGTTTGGGAATAAAAACAATGCGAGCATTAACACTCGAGCTGAGGAAGTAATGAAGTGGGCCACACAGCAATGTATTTGCTAACAGTTTATTAAAACATATCTTTATTGTAAAAGTACAACGTACCTAAGTACATCTTGAAAAAATCCGCAATTCTATTCTTTGGCCTTTTCTATTCCCGTTAAGTGGAGTTGTTTTTTGAGCATATCTAATAAATGGATGTAGTAACAGTAGATAGTTATGTACAGCCTAAAAAAAGACCGCCATTATATTCTTTGTCCTAGTCCCTTCCCGTTAAATATGAGTCGGCTTTTTTAAATTCGTTTCATGTAATTCAGGACATATGTCAAGTAATTGGTCTTTGCGTCGTCTTCTCTTTGCTTTGTTTCTTTCTAGATTCAACTAAAACTTAAGAAATACTTCAGATTGCTTGTTAATTCTATTGTGCACTTCGAAACAAAATAATAAGTGGTTTTTTGTATTTTTTTATGTTTAAATATGATACAGCTAGGAATTTCAATGGTTGTAGACAGTCCTGTTTTAGAGGCGCTTCTTTCCGTTAACGCTGAAACAAGCAATGGATCTCCTGCTGTAAACTTCCCAGGAGACTGTATTATGGGGTTCTGGAAATGGATATAGAACAGGTTTTTAAAGTGTTGCAAGTTTTCATAGTAATGATCGTTTACAATCAAGCGGAACGCAAGTTTTTTTGTTATCATCGTGATTTAAAATGAATAATATCAATGATTATAGTATTTACAAGTACTTAAATAGATAAGTATATAAAATATTTTAGGTGGTAAGTCACGCTGAAGCTATTGCTAGTTTCAACATGAATGTGTCGGCTCGCTCGGGGTACTACCACCGGACCCACAGAAACACCCACGTGAAGTAACACTGTTTGCATTGTTTGTTGCGTTTCGTTCGGTCAGTGAGAGCACCGTAGGCCCATCTCCCCTCCTCTTCCTTTACTCTACTTTCATAGCCATGTTTACAAACGACTTTTAAATTAAAGTACTAGGCGATTTTTAACACAATGTGTTCAAAGGAGACATAACTCCGCATTTCCCGCAAATTCGCTTATACTAAGAAGCTGAGAATGGCTTAGAAGTAAGCCGTTAAGTGCTGCAAATGGCTCTCAATACGGAATTCCGGTGAGGAAATTTGATACCCTTTAAGCGGCGAATTCCCGGAGATGAAACACAGCTGCCGTATTACGTGACCGCAGAGTAAACATTTGTTTTATATTAAAAGTAAATTACAAGATATATTTATTTAAAAAAAAAATGCAATAATAGCCTTCAAATAACATATATTAAAAATTGAAAGCGGTTGAGTCTATTGTTAGTTTGAAATATTTTTCTTTTTCTCGAATATCGATTAAATTAAAGATCTGAAACGTTCGGAATCCTAATATCTTATTAATACCTACATGTACACTAAGTACCGTGCAAATATCTTTCTTGGGCCGGTTCACGATGCTTAGGCCTTTATCCTTTATCATTGTTTTTATTACTCGTAAGTAGTATCACAGAAATCGCACTATTTTAAACTACCTGAAAAATTAATATGCAATATTCATTTTATAAGTTTCAGCTGCTCTTGAAAGCCAGTTCCCTCTAGGCTTACCGTGTTTACCATCTTAAACCGTGTCGATATGATATTGTGGTCAAAATCAAATACCTATAAAGAGTAAAAAATACGTGTCCAGTTGTTAGTCTGTGTCCCACCGGTGGGTAAGAACTTATTATCTGTCCTTCGAGGTTGATACACGATTATATCTACATTCCCGAGTGTAATTGCTACGCTTCTTTTAATAACCGACGTAATCTAAATTAGATCTTCGAGCCATATATTTATTACATGCATTCCCTGACTTTTTATAATTGCTTTATAAATATTATTGTAAACCAGCGGATCCGGTAGCCAGACGTTGTTCTACCAAACTATGAATATAGAAAAAATATATTTACTTTTAAAAAAAATTGAGAGGAATAACTCTCCCTTTTACAATAGACAGGCTGACAATTTAGGATTATGTGTTATGTGAATATTAACAAAAATCCTAGATCTCGACAACAGAACCACCTATCGGATCTAACTGTAGCTAAGAACTATTCAAATGGTTCATGGGTGCAGATTTTTTGAAGTGAAATCTTCTTTAGGCGGGTTAAGCGATATTTTTTGGCAGGAGATAAATTTATGATTTAGCGTACTGACATGCTAGTAAGCGTGACCGATCGCAGTGCGCTTGCGCTGCTCGAGTCTAGTAAGCAGTATACACAGCCTATGTACAGATAATATTCATAGTTTGTGGTGTTTGCATAAAAATGTATGTAATTTTTGTTCGGAGTGCCAATAGATGTGAAAACCAGACTTAATGTTAATAATTTCAATAGATTTACAAACTATGGAATTTAAATAATTCACAGTACAATTAATTTCAAAATTCAAAAGAGAACAAAGTTATTCCATTGTTTTGAGGTTTATCTTCTGTCGGCAGCCTTTTTTTATCAAAGTCCGTCAAGACCGTTTTGTAGGTAAAGAATTACGAACCCACAAACATCGGAATCCTTATTTAATATTATAAATGCGTGAGTTTGTTTGTTTATTTGCTACTGTTTTTTTGACAACCAATCTTCCAGATTATTACGGCCATTGTCGAGTAGTTATTAGTATTACAAAGTGTCGTGCGATTATTTCATTGTTAATTTTCCAACAAGATGGTGGCTCCCTTGTTAGAACTTTCCAGGGCGTTGTTGTGGCGTCTCAGAATTCATGCTCCGCGGTATTATTTTCAATTCACTTCACTTATGCACAATAAACAATCTATATTACATAAAACACCACCAATTTTACACAATATAGAGTCAAGTAACACAAGATTATGAATAAAATATAATATCAATTACATGACAGACTAACATCCCGCCAAAAACTCTCTATTTGCTACTCTTTCAGTTCTCAACTACTTATCTTACCGATTATCATGAAATTTGGCATACATATTGCCACATTGCAGGTGATTGTCATCTCTACATGAAGAAAAATGTATTGTTTCTACTTTAACGGGAGCGTAGACGCGTGCAAAAGCTAGTATATACTACTATTATAAAGAGGAAAGGTTTGTGAAGTTGTAGGGAGTAATCTCAGGAACTACTGGTACGATTTGAAAAATTCTGTCATATAGCTCATTTATCGAGGAAGGTTATATATCATCACGCTAAAACCAATAGAAGCGGAGTACCAATGAAGAATGTTTCAAAATCGGGATTTTTTCCCTCTTAAGAGCTTTCGTATTCGTCTTAGCCCAAACTATCTATTCCACGCGAACGAAGTCGCGGGCAGAGGCTAGTACAATATAAACTTGATTAAAAGGTAATATAACTACCTATTCCTGAAGTAAATTAGAATGCAATATTATTTTTCTACGGGTAACTCCTAAAAACAAATTATTTATATTGAGTATACGTTTAGATAATAAACTATTTTTGTGGATATATATGTATATATATATCCATATATCAATGTCTATGGAAGTAATTTAGAAAACATTTTCAATGTTCAGAACGATTTTTCTGGACGGTTTTAGCTATGAAATATAATTTATGTTCTAAAATTAGGGTATTATAGGCGACGCTGATTTCATATAACAAGGAAACCGTATAATAAACAATAATCTTATTAAGACAGTACGCGGTAACTTAAAAATGTGGTAATTTACTGCTTTTATATAATTCATCAATGTGTTATTTATAAAAGTGTAATCATTGCTGCAATGTATATGATATGGTTTATACATATAGATAGAAGAAAGGTAATAACTTTCATAAATCTCCGTATAAGAATTTGTTTTTGTAAGGTTTCTGAGCAAAAAGTTTCATTCGTCTTCTTGACTTGTCGCGGCTTTAAAACGTCAACGAACGATAACAATAAGAGTAAATACCGGCCAGACATATTATCAGACATGATAACAAAAACTTTTCATTTATTTTCACAGACCTCTTAAGGTCCAGTAGACTACTGAGACTTATAGATTTTTTGTCTTTTAAACTGTAATACCGAGCGTCAGCCTTCATAATCAATAATATGTTTTATAACAGTAGAGTATTGCCGAGCGCCCTCTAGTGACGTATTATGGTGAAATGGATTGAATAAAAACTTTTTCGATGAGAAAACTTTTACGTGTATCAACTTTATAATGATCGGCGAACCGGTCTTAGAGTTTATAGATTTGAAATATAATCTGGCTAATTCGTCTGAGTTTTATTATTAATTCAATGATATATTTTATTTGTGGGGCCAGCGATAGTTATCCCGCCCTGATAATTAAAAAGAAACCTTCGACAAATTATATACCTAAACCTTCCTCACGAATCACTTTATCTACTGGTGTAAACCGCATGAAAATCCGTTCAGTAATTTTTGAGTTTATCGCAAACAGACAGGCAGACAGACGTGGTAAAAGACGATGTTTTATAGTATATAGTGATATATAAAGGAAAGGAAAAGCACCACATCGCTTGCCTCAATTATCCTCGACAAGAGAATGCGTACGTACTCCTCGACAATTCATGCAAATGGATCCCCGACTTTCTACAAAAGCGCAGAATTCGTGTTCTTATCGAAGGACGTGATTCGCAGAAAATGCGGGATTACCCAAGGCTCTGTACTTTCACCTATTCTGCTTCTTCTCCATATCAATAATATGTAGCCTTGTATGTAGCCTTCGGGCCGTATAGATTGCTAAATCACAGTACGTTTGATGGTTAAATGGTAGTATCTTAAAACGTTAATAACTTAATTTTAATTGAAGCCACCACGATAATTCTTTTTTTAGTTACGGGCCAAATGTCTAAAATATTAAACAAAAAATAGTTGTCAAAATTGTGTCCAGTAGTTTTTGAGTGATGCGCGAATAACGGCCGTCTTGTAACATTTTATTTATATCGTTTTTTGCATTTGATTATATACATGTATACAGTTTTCGAATGAATAGTTATCTCTCTGTTATACAGTGACACTTACACATCATGGTGAGTTTAGCATATGAGGTGTCGTTAAATGCACCTTAACTGTGGGAGTAACAAGCTATGTGATATAATATGGTGTCTGCGAAACAAAAAGTGATTAACAGACGGGTTTTTATCTTTCTCTATTAATAATTCTATTTGTTAAACTTTCAGTTACTTTAAGCACATATTAACCATGCGGCTATCTCAGGGTTAATACCTTGAAATAAGAATTCCGGATAAAAACATTTTTTTCATGAACACTTTTGGTTTTAGTATTTCTAAGATAATGGCAATCGAAAATATATAAACATCGGTAGTTATGTAACTATCTCTAAGAATTTTCAGCGATCATTGAACTGGGTAATCTATTTCATTTATTTTATAGAATAAATAGAACTGAAGTTTGTTGAAGCATAACTGTTTTAGAAAACAATGTAAGCTTGTTAGACTACATTTGTGCGTATTAGATCAATTAGGTTCATTTTACTGTCGTTTCCAGACGAGACGCATTTGCGAGTCGCATTTTTGACTTTTTTTTTCAGTAGATTATGATTGAAAATTGAAAAAGGCTATTCCATTTCTATACATATAATTTAATGTACCTATATATCTACTTCAAAAAAATCACATGGCTTTAATTGTCATGTAAAATAAGTAATTAAACGGTTGTCTAGTTAATCTATATGCCGTAGAAGTGGGAGCGAGAGGTATACCAGCAAAATCTCTCTATAGCCTGCTGAAAGACCTCGGTCTTTCCAGAACTGCAGTGAGTTCTATACTAGAACGAGCCTCTAAAGACGCATTAGCAGGATCATACCAGATTTGAATTGGAGGGAGAGAAACACGAGTAGTTAAGGTGAGTGTTAATGTACATTGGAAAGGAGCCCCTTAAACCTACACCCGTGTCACAAGTCCCGGGAACTACTCGGTGTTTCTCTCGCTGCCACGCGATGGTCCCGGTACCCGCACGGTGAATCCATATTATGCAAAGAAGTACGTCTCTTTAATTCGCCAGTTATTATTCGGAAAGTATAGTATTTCTTCTTTAAATTATTACATAACTAGCGGGCCCGGCAGACGTTGTCCCGCCATGATTATAAAAAAAACTTGACATATTATATACTAAAACGTTTCTCATGAATCACTTTACCGACTGATGAAAACCGCTTGAAAATCTGTTGAGTAGTTTTTGAGTTTATCGCGAACAGACAGACAGACAGACGCGATAGGGGACTTTGTTTTATACTATGTAATGACTTACTACATTTTCTTATCTATGTTTTTTAAATAACTGTGGGAATCTTGTAGGCTACCGAATAAATAAAAAAATATTCAAAAAATCAAACGAGTTTGAATGATTATTGTGATTTGATTCAGTTATCAGTAATTTGATATGGGGATTACGACACATTAGACACGTTTGCGATCACATAGAACATAATCGTTTTGGTTTAATCGGCCCCCTATTAATGTTATGGCTGAAAAATGGCATACAACTCGACGCGTACCTAATAATATACAATAATATGTAAACCATATTGTGGGTATAATTATGGTTGGAAGTGCGTACTAAATATATTTGATAGTTTTGTAATCTAAAGTCGTCAAAATTGAGTCGAGCAGAATATGGTTGACGAGTCTCTACAAGGGTTTTTTTTGCTCGAACTGACTACGCTATTGACCTAGCAAGGTAAAATCGGCTGAGTGCCTTAAGCGCTCGCCTTAGTAGTCCGGTGAAGCTGTTAAGACCTTGCTTGGTCAATAGCGTAGTCAGTTCGAAAAAAAAGACCTAGCAAGGTCTTAACAGCTTCACCGGACTACTAAGGCGAGAGCTTAAGGCGCTCAGCCGATTTTGTTTGGACAACTAGCTCAAGGGTGCACGGCAAACCTCGATTTGGCTGTTGCCTGATGCATGCAATTTGCGACCTATCTGAGCTAACCTAAACTATTCATACATATATGAGTTGTTGAAACTAATATGTGTACCAAGTATACATATCTCATCAACTCCTATGTGTATTTTGTATCAGAAATTAAAAAAAAGTGTAATTAAATAAATATTGTTGTTTTTTCACTTTTAACAAACTATACCTTGTTGCAAATAGAATAAACGACATCTAGTGTTAACAATCATGACAATAATAACAACTTAAAATACTTCAAAAAAGATCCAGCGCCATCTATCAGCGACACCAGTCATTACTGTAATAAACATCAACACTGCTGGTTTTATTATAATAAATTTAAACAATGCAATAAAATTGAATGAGGCTCTTTGTTAGTTCTTTTTTTCCGGTATTTCAGTAGCCCGTCTGCAACGGCCGAGGCCTCACCTAACCTCTAATAAAGTATGACAGGTGCGCGACAAGTAGACCGCGCCCGGTGGCGTCATTCTGTTTATTGCCCACCTGGGACAATGGATCCGTGGTCGCTCCGTGGAACGAAGGAACGCAAGTGTTCAATTTGTCGATATATCACATGTTACAGTAAGCTATGTCGTTCTGTTATGCGATTACCACGGAAAATGCTACATACAACACAATGACACGTCGAAATTTCTGTATATTTTATTATTATGAATTAACTACTAGGATAGACCAAATAAATCGACTATTTTTTTTGACATTGACTATTAAAAAAATCTGTTAAAGTTTGAGCTATAAATATTATATTAACCTGTACCTATTAGCGATTTCCTATTTAAATAACATAGAAAAAATAGACTCAATAAGGAATAAGCCTTTCATAATATGGTATACATATATGTGCTATGATGCATAAGTAATAATATGCATAACCATGGTGGTAGAGCCCTGCTGAAGCTATTACTGATTTCAGTATGAATGGGTCGGCTCGCCCGCGGTAGTACCACCCTCCACAGAAAACCGACGTGAAGTAACAGTGCTTGCATTGTTGCGTTTCGTTCGGTCAGTGAGAGCGCCGGAGACCCACCTCCCTTCCCCTTCCACTTTCCCCTTTCCTTCCTTTCCCCCCCCCCAACACAGGCTGACAACGCACTTGTGACTCCCTTGGTGTTGCAAGTGTCCATGGACGGTGGTGATCACTTACATCAGGTGACCCACCTGTTCGTTTGCCTCCTATGATATAAAATAAAATAAAAATAACAAACCAATAAATTTTTCGAGGAAATTTAACGTTCTGCAAAAAAACACAGATTACATTTCCGCTAAGATTAACATTAAAAAGTTTGTAATTTAAATACTATTTTCATGCTAGCGAATGAAAAAAAAACGTTTTATTTGGTTCACCCTACTAACTGCCAATGCTCCATAAGGCCTATTTCTTGTAACATTATACTTTATAAGATTAAGTAATATTAATTTTGTAATAATTTTGATCGAGAAATAAAATTACTTTGATTATTTCAATCCTATTAAGTAAATAGCTTTCCACTGTAGATATAATCGTGTGAAATTAACTGAAATAATATCGTCTGTGGTGGACAAATTATCTCGACTTACTGTGTTCCGATAGGGACGATTAAAATTTGAGTTTATTCTTGTCACCAAAAGATGGCGCCACTATCAAGTTACATCGCAATAATCTTGTTGTCTTCTGAATTGTAAGGTATCAGAACTGGTCTAAGTCGATTAACATGAAAGAAAAAGGACAACGAAAATATTTTTTTGTCAAGTAGCTCATCTTTATTAAATGGTAATGCTGCTTCTTAGTTTCATTAGGGATGTGAGATTAATGGAAAAAAATCGATTAAATAAGAATAGATTTTTCTTTATGCAATAATAATCGATTTGTCAAAAATGATTTTAATATAAATAAATAATCGATTTTTGCGAAAAAAATCGATTTTTCTAATATTTAAAAATAGACATGCTTTTCATATTCCAATAATAAACCTAAGAGATTCATATTAAATTTATCAGATAAAAATCAAATAAAATAATATGTATAAAAAATAACCAATTGAAAACTAAATAAAAGTTCATGTGCCTTTAAACTTTCTTATATAACTTTAATGTAGAAACCAAATATCGTTATTCATACAAATTTTCAGTATCATTAAACATTAAATCACAATAAAAATGAAATTCTAACAAAATGACAACCTTATTAACTCAAACAAAGTCGAGTAGTCTTTGGGGGCCGGGCGCCGGGTGCCGCCGACTCTACATGGGAGTCGTGCGGGCGATGGCCGCCTACGGGGCACCAGTCTGGGCTGATGCCCTCGGTGCCGCCAACGTGCGTGCGCTCCGCAATGCGCAGCGCACGGTGGCACTGAGGGCAATCCGGGCGTACCGGACGGTGTCCTCGGTGGCGGCCTTCACGCTCTACTTCCCTGGGAACCTGAGGCTCCCCTCTTCGTTTCCTCACCGCCGTGAACTCGTACACGGCGGCGAGAACTCCTGCCTCCAGCTCCCAGGGAAGTAGAGGCGGAGACACGGCGTCTCAGGGGGGACGCCGTCGAAAGGTGGTAGCAGGACCTGGCGGACGAGCGATTCGGGCGGTTCACAGTAGACGCCGTCCGCCCGGTCCTGCGGGAGTGGACTGCCAGGGAGTGGGGCTCCCTAACGTTCCGACTGGTGCAGGTACTCACCGGACACGGTTGTTTCGGTTGGTACCTGCACCGGATCGCACGCAGGGAGCCGACGGCCGCCTGCCACGAGTGCGGCGCTGAGGAAGATACCGCGCAGCACACGCTGTCTGAGTGTGCTGCGTGGGGGGAGCAGCACCGCATCCTGGCGGCGGCCGTGGGAACGGACTTATCGCTGCCGAGCGTGGTTGAGAAAGGGGGCAGAAACGGAAGGGGAGGTGGGTCTCCAGCGCTCTCACTGACCGAACGAAACGCAAGAATGCAAGCACTGTTACTTCACGTCGGTTTTCTGCGAGAGATTGGTACTACCCCGGGCGAGCCCGACCCATTCATGCTGAAACCAGTAATAGCTTCAGCGTGGCTCTACCACATATAAACTAAATAAACTCTGGTTCTTTCGTTAAGATTCGAATCATGGTCGATCGACGCTTTGTCCAAGCGTGCTACCAACTGAGCCATCATTGATTTTCTTTTAGGGATTCAGACTAGTCTCACTACCGCCTTCATCTGTCAATAAAAACATTCATTGTGATTAAAGTTTCGTTTTTTTATTATGGTAATTTCAGTGGTTTTAGATTTAGTCAAGGTATGTGTCTTAAAGTGTTGTCGCTAAAAGCGCGAAATCACTTGGCGTGTCAGGTTGAAAAGTATATGGCATCAATATTCGTCACGCGGCGCCATCCGTTCAGCGTGTAGCGGGCTCACAAGCACGTGGGCTGCATTCCGCAGACCATCCTCCTTCACCTCAAGGTTGTCAAGTATCCTATTATTGAGACAATTAAAAGGAATATAGTTTGTCGTGTACTGAATAACATATTATATAGATGGTCATAGTTATGCCTTTTTTCAGATAGTCATAATTCATTCAGGACTAATTTTAGGGTGTAAGGGGTGTCAAATAACATTTAAGACTTGAGACATCCAAGCCAACCTCTCCTTCACGTGCTGCTGAATAACGAACGAAGCAATGGCGAAAGCGGGGTGGTAGGGTTTTACAGCCTGACTGGATCGCAACCACCATGTATATGGCGAAAAAGCCCTGCATAGTGATTCGCTTTTGCGGGTCGCGTTTTGGGATCAGCCTGTGCATATCCAGCTTTACGCAGGCCGGCATGACAGTGGCGACAGGCGATGGATAGTGTGTCACTTGGTGGTCGCCATTGTTTTTGGATTGTACTGTGCTTACCACCAGACCCAGTGCAGTCATTTTGCCGTGCTACCATAAAAAAAAACTAAGGCGAGCGCTCAAAGCGCTCAGATGTTTAAGCAGATGTTCAGATGTTCAGATGTTTGAAACAAGTTTAAGCGTGCTAAAGTGGTCGAACTTCGGCTTGGGTTGTAGCTAATCATGCATATAAGAATTAGTAAATGTATGCGGTTGTTTTGAGGTAATTTATGTGATGGAATGCATGCTTATTTGTTATTATACAACATAACAATTATTAAAAATTGCATATGTAAGATGAGGAATGCTATACGGGCCTGTTTCGTCGCGGACGTATTCGTGTAGCGGGCGTACGGAGCTAGTAATTCGACAGAAGACGCGAATATCTTAACAGATTTAATTTCTGGAAAACAATGAAAATGAAAAAAACGTTGAACACCAAACAATCGTACATTGTACTTATACGTAACTCGCACTCTTGCAGAACTACTAAACACAGTCCGCGCCAAACTTCTTGGCCGCTCTCTCGCTTGAACACAAAATCAGGTATAAATACCTGTTATATTTATAACATTGAAACAATTGAAGTATAAATAAATGCCAATTTTAGATTCCTACAATAATATTTTAACTCTGTTTTGTATAAAACTCTGTGGCTATATTATACGCAAGCCTAAACTTACAGCTACATTCAGAGCGGCCAAATAGATTGACAAGGATTGTACTGTTATGTGTGCAGTACAATGGCAGTGTACAAAAACCGTAAAAGTACATTTTCCGCATGTAATGTATTAAGTTTAAGAGGTACAATTGCGACGTGCTTGAATTTTAATTTTTAATTTTAATGAATGCTTAGTCGCCTTCGCTACTATATCGCCTAAGTAATATACGACTATATAACAATGACAATAAACTTAACATTAGCTTAAATTAATTTTGTACAATTCCCTAGCATCTTTCGAGATAGGGTCAGACGATATGGAATTATACAAACCAATGGGGAACGAACCAGAAGCATTCGAAATCTAATTCCTTGAATTTTAATTTCAAATTAGTATGATAATTATAGATGTAATCAGGACTCGTGACAACCCTACAACTGGACTGGTTTTAAATTGTTTTTCTCTTTGCAGGTAATACTCGTGAAGTGAATCAGGTTTGATACCGCATCCTATTATTGTGTGCAAGGCAGTGGAGTTTCTTTAAGAGACATTACACGGTGCAGGTATCTTTTGATTAATGTAAAAGTATATTTTCTTGATATATAAAGAAATGGTTTCATTCTCGTTCTGACAGGTAAATAGGTAAATATTGCAGTGGTGACGATGTTGTATATGAATTTCATATTGAAGCATCTATATAAATAAAATTATAGAGGTCTGCAAGACATGAAACGTACTGGAAAGATTTAGATCAATTTCTTTTTATTTTACTTTTTAGACACTTGGTTCTTATCTAAAAGATGATACCGCGATATTCAAATTGAATATAAGGATATTAAAACTAAAAAAAAACTGATTTTGTGTATGTGTATTTTTTGTCGTGTAGAAGTAGGGTAAGCGATGTGGTGCGCATGCGCGGGACAAGGCATACGAAGTTTCGGGTATCAGATACTATAAATAGGTAAAGTTTGTGGGTTTGGGTGTTTGTATTACAGGAGATCATTTCTGGAACTACTGATCCGATTCAAAAGGGTATTTCACTGATAAAAAGTTACATAAAGGCTGCTAATGTTTTTTTTAAATTTTATATTGTAATTAACGTGTACAAAGTCGCAAGGCGATTACTAGCGTGTAATATATTAGAAATGGTATTTCTACTTTCCGTGGTAACCCACTAAATAAAAAGTCCTCAATTCTTCCGATCCTCATCCCTTTTACATAATTAATCATTGTACTGTGTTAGTCTTATCTGGGTCTTCACGACATTATTTGAGATATCCTTATATATATATCGCCGAATGTTCCTCTAGTTACTATGCATTGCTACTCGTATGTCAGTATAAATCTTCACACCATTTTATTATTCTACACTCACTCTAGCAAAGGATAAAGTTCTTGTATCTGTGAATTGATATCTTCTATATGTGGTAGTCCCGTGAAGCTGTTAAGATCTTGCTAGCCAATAGCGTAGTCAGTTCGTGAAAAAAAGAACTTCTATATGTGAAAACTTGTAATTGGTCTTTTTCTTTGTTACTCTCTAATTGTTTACTTTTTTTTTTTCGAACTGACTATGCTATTGACCTAGCAAGGTCTTAACAGCTTCACCGGACTAAGTAATTGTTTACTATATTCTTAGTTGTGAACGTATTCATAATATGTAAAAAAGATAGCCTGTAACTATACCACTGTTGGGCAAAAACTCTTTCCAAGGTTTCCCCGTGATGATTCTCTACACAGTCAATTGATTAGTGTTTTAGTAACTCATATTGAATATAAATACAGTCGTATTTCGAGGCATGCACCAACAATAAAAATCTAAAACCATATTCTGAAATATTATGAAAACTTAAACAGAAAGAGAAAATAATAAAATAAAACCGTACATTTGTACGCGAATTGTGGAAAATTCGTTGATACATAGTGGAATTCGTATTGAAATTTCGCCGGTCGAAACACTCACCGCTACCTACATCTCAGTAACATATATTTTCTCTTCGAGTAATTTATTTAATGTACTTACTGTCATAAATGTAACAAAATAAACAACATTTTTATAGCTGTTAAAACACTCTCTCTCATCTCGGTACCGACTTACACGGTCACATGTGTATTGCATAAAAACTAATGTAAACCCATTGTACCGTGAAGTAGTGATGCTACGACATGACACATGCGTATATCGTGTTTCTAAATATTTCTAATCGATTAAATTTTCTACTGGATGTTTCCCGTATTCGAATTCCCACAGTCATTCGGTATTAATTGGTTTATTTAACTGTCTGAAACTTTATAAAAAGAGACTTATTTTTCACGGTGGTGTGGTCAGACTTCAGTATTCTTTTTCTTCACTTCGCTTCTTTAATGTCCATTGCTTTATATTCTTCAGTACTATAAGCTTTCTATTATTTTAAACCTTTAATCTACATTCTATTACGCAACTTTTAGCTATACAGCAGCATATATTTATTTCTTTGTAAAAATTAGTTCGAAATAATAGTACGGAATCAAGGTTATAAGCTGTGTTCCAGGGTGACTGGATCGCCGCCTCCATACATATGCTGATGAACTCGACACAGTGACTCTCTTTTAGTTTGTCGCGTTACGTGGTCAGTCGGTCTATATATAGTTTTCGAAAGATTTGCTGATCGGCTATATGTTGCGACTGCCGCCAGACTGTAGATCTCCTAATGACTTAGTCCGGTAAAGCCGTGAAGGCGCGTTATGCCAATAGAATTTGTCATTTCGAAAAAAAAAACAGTAAATGATGTCACTTTTGTGTATTTTACTACACTTACTATGCATTAAAGTACTGTCACTTTATCATTATACAGTAAAAAAAACCTAATCGGTACATGATTGATGTGATTCAATCATTCGTTAATTGTATCGAATTATTTTGTTCAACTCGATTACTATAACAATCGTTTTAATCGAAACGTAAAACTAACAGTCGAGGCACATCATTACCCTAACCACTTTCGCGGCGAAATCAAGAACGTACTCACGCGGCCGTGACCACTTGCAAATATACAACATAAATCTATATGTTAATTAAACATTATCACTTAAGATCTGTAACATACTAAAATGATGTTTTATCACGCTATAAAACTCTGAATTTTAGCTATACATAGTGTCCAGTAGTGCTCTCTCCATACATCGATACATCGATGTGTTTGGACCTTAGGTTGTGAATTAATATTGTAAAATAAGGAAATTGAATGGTGACAGTTGAATGTTATTTACTGCTCGTCTGTCTAGTTATCAAACGCTAATAAAACCAACGAAAAATAATGCGACCAAATCGGGATTAAATAGAAAGGCTTTTCCTACCCAGTTAAGCTGCTTAAATATATAATGTATAATACCATATAAATCTTATTCCAGATTAGTAAAGAACGCAACGATATATTGTCAATAACACACGCCCACTGCATTAACGCGACTGAATCAGTGATTTATCGTATGGCGCAAGTAATAAAAATATAGCGGAGAATATTTAATTCAGTAGAATGTTAATGGTAATAAATATGTGCTTACTGAACTGCTCCTAGTTTGACTAGCTAACATTCTTAAGTAGGAAGTATGTCACCAATATGCGTGTATGTACTCCTGTATGTGTGTTTCGGCAGTTGTATTCGAGAGTCAGTCCTTTACTATAAGCTTACAGTATTAGCATCTTCGGATAACACGGTGCCGTCCTGTAACTGACTAGATTATAGCCAAATGGCAATCTAAAAAGTACACATATGAAATGGTCATGGTAATGGTCATGGTCTTGTGTTGCTACTAACACGCCCTAAAAGATAGTTATTAGTAGTTGATTTTCGAAGTTATACTTCTTTTGGCGCGTTAGGGTAAAATAATGAGAGTAAATTTTTACGATGCGCGCGCACATCGTCACGAAAAATCGACACCCTGAAGTTAGCTATAGACAACATTTTGTTCTTTGTATTTGTTGTTTTTATTTCTTTGTATTAAAACTTTCAATGTATTAAACACCTTTTATCTATTGTTAGTATCGTTTTTTCTACAAACTTAGAATATGGCGAAAGATAAAAAATTTGAAAATATATTTATCTTGTTACGCCAAAGAAACATAACTTCTAAAGGGTGTACATAAGTACACACACTTTTTTTATATCAAGAAAATTGTTAGATAATTTTAACACAACAAATATTACTTTCACTGCACGCGAATCAAAAAGTCATTTAACTTATTTCTTGTTCCATATGTATTATTTTACTTATTTTCCGTCAGACTTATTAAAAGTTTCAGTCACATTTTTGTTGTTTGAGTCTGCAACTTATGTGTATTTGAAAAAGGTTTAAGGTTAATAAATAACCGAGAGAATTAAACATTATACAAAAGATTTTCTAGCTGAAATGGCATATATCCAAATGTAGTTAACATTTGAATTTAAAGAGAATAATATCGGCAATAAGGCCGCTCTTTATGCTAACCACAAAATCTTTAAAATGTTAATAATAAATATAGTGGACGCTACTTTGCACTTCCTTCTGGAATTGATTGTCCACTACTACGCGTAACTGCAAAAAGAGAGAATCAATTGATCAGTATACATATAAGCCAGCGTTCACTATATTTTTTATCAAGATATTAAATTTATATTAATTATATTATACGTATATGCATATTGATGAATTGATTCTCTTTTGGATGCAGTTAGATGTATTATTGGTCAATCAATTCCAGGCGGGAGTGCAAATTAGCGTCCACTATATTTAATGATGGATTTCCGCAAAGTAACGCCTTCTTCAATCAAATATTTTAATAATACACATGTATAATGTGTACCATAAGAATAGTAAATAAATAAATGATAAATTGTATTATTTTGTATACTAATAAGGGAAGATAGCGAAGCCATGGATTCAATGGTACTGAAGCTTTAAAAGATGAAACAATATATTGAAGGACATAGTTCTATATTTCGTGGTTAATGAAGAAGTTGTTTACATCTTGAATTATTACTGTTTTAGTACATTACCTCGTTATTATAATTTTTTAATTTTTCTAAATCAAACCCCCCTGAATATTGAAGATGTCTACGAATGTCCTGTACATTTTAAAAGAGTGTTTAAAGAATCGTGACGCTTCAGCTTGTACCTTGTACTACTGTTTATAACAGCTTAATCGAAACTGGGGTCAATTGATTTCATGCGTATTAGCATATAAATGTCGCAGGTTATTGACTGTTTGTTTCTTTGTGTTACCATATAAAGTGATATCACCTAAACGTTTATTTTTCCAACCCACTCATATGTATGATGAGTCTGCTTTGTGTATTGATCGACACGTTTTTACTAAAATTATTTTGTTGAATGGTTAAGTTTCTAAATATTGTATGTGGGATGTTTTGTAGATGGGAGGGTTTGAACCCAAAGTAAGTTTTATTGGTACAGTAAAATGGACTTGGAATGAAAACGCGAACACACATATAAACTGTGCGGCACTTCTATGTGTGTATGGGCTAGTAATGTAGTAGATTTGGCCCCCCATTGAAATTGGCGCTGCAATACTACCTAGTTGTACTGAATATATATATATACATGTATATTATTGAATAAAGTATGTATATGTTTCCATTATTTATCTTGTTGTTTGTGATTGTTTTCCAACAGTAAAGATCTTTTGTTTTTCTTTCTATTTGAAAAATAAGCATGCGGGACGCATCCACGGGTCTCTCTTTCTAATTATTGCAAAGCGAGATTACATCTGGCGCTACGGGACGGTCCCACAGAATACGGGAAAGTTGGCCGCCTTATTATTGTGGCGGCAGTGTACTCTGAACTAACTTTGGATAGAATGATGTTTAGAACAAATGAATAATAGTTTTGTATTTTGTATGCAAGCTGCGATATATTGAGTCATCTAAAAATGTGTTACCTTTTGCTTCTATTCGTACCAAATGTACATATAAAATGTTTACTCAGGTGTAATGAAAAATACATGTATTTACACTTATGAATATAATATAACATACGCAGAGTATATATAACGGCTATATATAAAGAATTAATTAACCTGTTATGTTATTTAACAATAGCTGTTGTTATAAACTGTTGTCAGTTATTTGGCTATTGGGTTATCTTCTGTTTTGTGTAGTGTTGCGGTTTGTGAGGGTGACACTGAAATTAATATTCGTTGTTCGTACCGTGATTTTCAGTGTGAGCACCGTGAAGTGCTTTCTCGCTTGTGCCTACTGGCTGTTGCATATGCATGCTCTATCGTAGTTTGCAATAACACTGGCGGACCGTTCTCGTTGTCAATAATAATAATCATCTACGGAATTCTATAAAAAAAATTATTATCCATTGCCATTGTATAACGTATCATATTGATAATTATTATAATATCGATCACTACTCAATCTAATGAAGAAGTATGGGAGATAAAGCTACAGATTTCATCATAATTATTTAATAATCCAAAGAATGATTTGCGTAAAATGCTAAAAGTGATTCCATTATACTTAGAATTCATAGAAACTATGTTACTCTTTCTACCAACTCCAGTTGGAGATACGGTGAATATAAATTCGATGCTCGTGGTCGTGTACAAAACCGAAACATTGGTTAAATCTAATGTGACAATTAAAAACCGCGATAGTATAATACTTGTAAATGGCTTTATATATAATACATTTATTATCAGTGTACTATCATTCGTGGAATGTTAAACTTGTTAGATAAGACACCTATTATTTAGGTTTACGTCAGGTTTAAAATAATATATCATTTCTACGTATTATTATGATACTGTTATCTGTATACAATAAAAAGTATATACAGTTAAATCAAATATGTTTTATGGCTTACTAGCTGATACCTGCAGCTACGTCTATGCTTTTTATTGTCTTTAATTGGTGGAATATTAATCTGGTGTCCGCAGGTTCGAACCACGGCATGTACTAATGAATTTTTCGGAATTCCCGGTACGTTTACTAATTTAAATTGGTAATTGTTTCTTGTAATACTACCGTATGTGGAAAAAAAATATAGAACTGGATTACTCAGTGTTTGAAATCGCCAATATGTTCTGGTCTGGCTGTGTGATTATGCCCATACCTTCCTTGGCAAAGAGACCTATGACTTTGTAATGGGGTCTATTACATGCTGATTATAATTATTATGTTTCTATATAGAAACATAAAAAAAGTGAAACCAAAAATAGACTTTGTTTACACTCTCCTGCGCATACGCACCATATCTACCGCTAGCACTACTTCAGACGTCGCTGAAAACGTAGTGGTTATGAAGGTCGAAGCTTCTGAAAACCGGAATAACTTTATATTGAAACGATGATGAATTTTGTTTTTAGATAAGGTTGCTCCTTATCTATTTTGTTTAAGAAGTAATATTTAAAAAAAACTGATCGTGGTCTATTGTGTTGTTTTTAAACATAAAAACTACCATACTAATGTATATAGATACTACCATATTACAATATGGTCACGAACGGCAGACCTTTATCGTTTTATTAATAGGTTAATGAAATTTGTTCTTATCTATATATTTATAAAGCGACGTGACCTTGACCTTCAATTAATTATAACATGTTTATTGAATATAACCAAAAACTTATTTTTGTTATATACTCCTCGCTATTAAATATTCTAGATTTAATGAAAAGCAAACCAAATAAGAAAAATTAACGTAACTGTTTTAATAAAACTTTGATATAACATATTTAATCCTTATAATATTTCATAGAAAAATCAATTCAAAAAGAGTGTTTGGTCACGTTCAAAAACCCCACTGACGTTTTTTTTTGTTTTGTACATGGGTAGATCCCTAACAGATACCCATTCCGTCGGGCAGCTGTCCGATATGTCCGATTTGCACGGACTAAAACCCCATGGAGCCTTCATATACCTTTTTAGGCGGGGGAACAGGGACCGGCTGGCACTGCGTCTGCTCCCACGACAGGTGTAAGCCCTTCAGAGGCCTTGACTGCGATTTGAGGGGTCAAAGATGGTAGACCCCTCAAATGGGGAGTGAGTGTTAGATCGCCCTGACGAACTGTGGGAGTCGCATCAGCACAATGCGCCTCCATCACATGGACCTGTGCAGTTTAAACTGCCAGGGCGACGGACATGCCCATGACTGACCCGGTCGCTCCTGTAGTAAAAAAAAGCGTTTTCATATGAAATTAAATTAATGTTGAGAGCAGCTTCAATAGCTACTTTAGTATAGACAAAACTACGAAATCAGATGACCGTTGTTCTCTTTATGATTTAAACGTGTGAAAAACTTAGTCTCCGAATGAAGTTAATGATCCGTGAAGTATAATGAAATAAATCGGTTAATAAAAAGTAATTATTCTTTTTACTAAAAAGAATGTCAGACGTAGTTTTTTCCGTAGCACTATTTAATTCAGGTTTGCACTATTTAATTCAGGTTTACACTCGATATCGTAGTACTTTATGCTATTAATTACACCGTCTGCATTGAAATTATCTTATAATTTTTTTGTATAAAAAAAGTGAATTAACTACGAAGTTTATTAAAATTTTTATTTAAATACTAGCTGTCCCGTGCAACTTCGTCCTGCACCAAATCGGTTATCACTGGTTTCAATTGTATTTTTAAACGCGAAAATTTTTAATAAACCTAAATCCCGATTGCAGCCACACCTACGATTTCGTTAAAATCGGTTCAGTACTTTCAGCGTGATGCGTATTCACAGGGACAGAGAGACAAAAATTGTAAAAGGATTATTTTTGGCATTTATATCGATAATAAAGTCTACCCCGATTATGATACAAATTGTGATATTTTCTACAACGAGCAAATAGCAATAGAAGTACACTCCTTATCCCTACTTTTGGAATTGACTTAAAGCGCTTCATTTTTAAGATTATAATTCCAACGAGTAAAGAAGTTCAAACTATGCATGCATTTTTCCAGAAAATTGAACTCTTGAATTACTTCTTTATTTATTAAAGGTACGAGGTGTTGTGCCTACATGTTGAAATATCTGTGACTATTCACACATCGGTACTTTGATAGTCGGATTCAATAGCCCGTTAGAGGCTGTCTGTCGACTTTCTGAGCATGCCGCCATTTTTTTTTCAAATCGTTACTTAATCGCATACCTGATTCTGGTTGTATATATAGTTATAATTAAACTAGTTAAATCAAATCAAAGAATATTTTATACAATTTAGGCCTTAAGAAGGCAGTTATGAACGTCAAAACTACCACCGTTCGGTTCGGTTCAGAAAACAACCCAGTCGTCGAGAAGAACCGGCAAGAAATTGGATTATCTTTTTAACTTATATATATGTACATATATATACTATTTAGTATAGATTACATGTCACAATCGTTTTATGTGGATGCACACTCTAAAATAGCTTTTTGACACCAAAACCCGCTTAACATGGCGCTTAAACTCACAATCCGGCAAATTGGTAACATCCTTTGGAACTTTGATGTACAACCTTACACTATTCCCTAAAAAACTTTTACTGGTTTTACTAAGTTACTATGTTATTAATACTAAGTTAATATATTTAAGTATATGATATCTATATTAATAAACCTTAAATCTATACCTTGCAATGGTGGTAGGGTTTTATCTAAGTCCGCTTGGCTGGCTACCACCGTCAAGTTGGAAATCTATCGCCAAATACTTGTTGGTGTGTTCCGGCAGCTGCATTTGACGGCATTTTTTTTTTTTTTAACGTGGGGAAATCCCTTATGGATACGCCACCCCCCCGGGGGAGAGGGTGGGTTATGTCCGACTCGCACAGACTAAAACCCCACGGTGTACCGACAGACCGTTTTGTGGGGGCGGCAAGGGATCGAACAAGCTAATCACCCTTGTAGAGCCGCCCCCACGGTCCGCCCGGCGGAAAGTGACCGCCGGGCTCCTACCTATAGAGGGACAGACCGGGTACATACCGGCTGCCCCCCCTCGTCCGCTGGACCTGTGCAATGAGGAGATGGGCCCCCCGGCCCACAGCCCTCAGGTTCGGCTACGGTGGCAGGAGGAGTTGGGCGAAGCGCCTTCTCCTCCTGCCTGTCCATGGGTCTGCCTCGCGGGCCCTCTCTGCCACCTCCTTCTGCGAGACGACCTCCTCGCAGAAGAAGGCCATCGCTCGCCAAGCCTGTTCGCTGCCGAGCATGGCCGAAACCACGCTCGGCAGCGATAAGTCCGTTCCCACGGCCGCCGCCAGAATGCGGCGCTGCTCCCCCCACGCAACACACTCAGACAACGTGTGCTGCGCGGTATCTTCGTCAGCGCCGCACTCGTGGCAGGCGGCCGTCGGCTCCCTGTGTGCGATCCGGTGCAGGTACCACCCGAAACAACCGTGTCCGGTGAGTACCTGCACCAGTCGGAACGTCAGGGAGCCCCACTCCCTGGCAGTCCACTCCCGCAGGACCGGGCGGACGGCGTCCACTGTGAACCGCCCGAATCGCTCGTCCGCCAGGTCCTGCTGCCACCTTTCGACGGCGTCCCCCCTGAGACGCCGTCTCTCCGCCTCTACCTCCCTGGGAGCCGGAGGCTCCCCCCTTCGTTTCCTCGCCGCCGTGAACTCGTACACGGCGGCGAGAACTCCTGCCTCCAGCTCCCAGGGCAGGGAGCCGGCGAGCGTGAAGGCCGCCGCCGAGGACACCGTCCGGTACGCCCGGATTGCCCTCAGTGCCACCGTGCGCTGCGCATTGCGGAGCGCACGCACGTTGGCGGCACCGAGGGCATCAGCCCAGACTGGTGCCCCGTAGGCGGCCATCGCCCGCACGACTCCCATGTAGAGTCGGCGGCACCCGGCGCCCGGCCCCCCCACGTTGGGGAGTAACCGGCCGAGTGCCGCCGCCGCCCCAGAAATTCGCGGTCCGAGCCCCGCAAAGTGGGGCTCGAACCGCCAGCGCCCGTCCAGGGTGAGGCCCAGATATTTCATCTGGGTCCCCACCCTGATCCGGGCTCCCTCCACCACAATGTGAGCCCCAGGAGGTGGCCCCCGCCGAGGCCCATGAAAGAGTAGGGCCTCGGTCTTCTCGAGGGCCACCCTGAGGCCCAACCTCCTGATGCGCCTGACCACGAGAGATGTGGCCATCGTGGCCAGGCGCTCCACCTCCCTCCACTCTCCCCCCCGGGCTACGACTAGGGTGTCATCCGCGTAACATATGAGGCGTGCCCCATATGGGAGCACGCCGCGGAGCACCCAGTCGTAGCCCATGTACGGCAGTTCCTCTCTAGGTTTAGCGTGTTCATCATCGTATACCACAGCTTCATTTAACATCAGATGAGATTGTAGTCCAACCATAAAATCTATAAAGTAAAAAAAATAATTAAAAATTTAAATGTCGTAATGTGGTATACTTAATATTGGTTTGTTAGTTATTCGAGTCCTGATGTCGAAACAAGTCTGGTACATATTCCTACCTCTAACTAGTCCCCTAATCCCCTCCATCTGTCTCTACGTACTTTAATATGTTGTCGGATAAAAATCAGCAAGTTAGGGACATGACTCGCCTTAGCGCGCCACTGTAAATGTTGTCACACCTGGGTTTTGATGATCTTGCCCAATCAGATATAACTGTCGAGTCCTACTACGAACCCAGGCACTGCGCTGCAAAACGTGGTTTTCCAAATATATTTAATCCATTATATTGTAGTGCGAATGAAAAATGTGGTATAAAACATATTATATATATTCACTTCGCTTATCACACTATTGTTGGTAGTGAAGATAAGAGAAACTTTGCTGACGAAAACAGGAAAATAATGCAAAATATTAATTATATTATTGGAAAGAAAAATTATAGAATCACACCGCAGCACCATCTATCGGCTCCAATTGTGAGTTTAAACCATTCTTGAATCCGTCTAAACACACAAAAAATTTCATCAAAATCTGTCCAATCGTTTTGGAGGAGGTGAGTTAAAATTAATATATCTACCCTTCGTATGTGTTCTCTTTCTAAAAGTCAGAAACACTGTTTTTTCTATATCATCCTGGTTACTGTGTCGAAGGAATTGTCCCGGAAGAAAAATTATATGGACGTTCTTTTGTTTTTCTTCGCTAAAATTGCTAGTTCGCTCAACCGATTAGTGCTTTTTAAAATTTTGCGTTTTTATCCGAAAAACGCGCTGAATAAGCTCCTCTTTATAGTCTTTGATGCGAAAAAAATCAGTTGGTATTGTGATGAATGAATCGAGGAGTCGATTACCACTTTCCCAAATCTAATGTCTAGCCGATTCTATAAAAACACGTTTACATAGATAATTAACTCTCACAATTCCAGATACAATTTATCAAATCGGTGCAGAGGTACTTTACTTTTTTTCATATAAACAAATACACAAAATCTGCTCACTTTATAATATTGGTGTAGATTGTCTTCAAGGTTGATTAAATGTTGATTTATAACTATGAGTATTGATGATATAATACGAATATGTTGTTATAGCGTAGTTTATTACTTTTGATTGATGGCCGATGTCATCTGCTGGACAGCCGAAGGTCACGGAGCGATCGGGGTCAGGATGATATCATAGTTTTATTAACCTGATAAGTTTTCTCTGCGAGAATGCCATCTCGAAGTTATCGCTCGTGTTATTTTCTGATGGGAAATCGAACTAATTTTGTATGTATAGTCCGCGTCAAACTTTTTGGTCGTTCTGTATATATATAGCTTTAAGTTCGACCTTGCTCATTGTACAGTCGGGAGGTAAATACAAAACAAATTCAATTGTATTTTTATAGGAATTTTACTTTGACGTTTATTAACCTTTAAGTTGTCTCGATATTTTATGTATGATAGATATTTTACCATGTCGGGTATGACTAATAAATAGAGTCTTGGAAGAAGCTGGGGCTTTCATAATGATATGGTTTAGTGTATGTTATACATCTTGAGGACAAAAATGGTATATAAATGAAATGATATCTATCGTTGTAGTCGTATCACGCAGAAAACTACTTGATAGGTTTAGATATTTTTTTTACTTTTACTCGTTGGACACCTGTTTCTTATATAAACTAAAAATTTTTGCCATTTAATATTTTATAAAGATTTAAGAAACTAATGTTTTATATAGGTTGTCCAGCGGTGTGTGAAGTGAGGGTAAACGGTGTGGTGCGATATTTTTGTTTTTCTCTTTAAATATTATTTCCTGTCTACAAATATATATTATTAAGATAATAAACAGAATATCGTATTTCACAAATGAAGAGTCTATTATATAGGTATAAATTAATCTTCGTATTTAGTAAGATCTAAAGACTCGGACACGGTTTGACCCATCAGGGTGAAAGTTTTACTTCCTTATATTTTCCACGGAAAAGGTTATGCTTTTAAAATAGATAGAACTCGCCATTACATGCTCTAGACTGTGTTTTATGTTCTATATTGTAATTGAACGCTGACGAAATAACGGGTGATGGCTAATAATTATAAGGTTCAGAAGATGGCTTGAAAGCGTTTATCCGGACCTACCACAGATTCAAGTACCCTAAGAGAGAACGATGTATCTGTAGAGGGTACGAGGCTTTTGTCTCGATGTATTTAGCCTAGCGTGGCGGGAGCATAAACTGCCCCTCGAGAATCGAGCATTACCAAAGGAAGGGCCGAACTGTGAATGCCTATGACGATAATCTCACACGCTATCCGTTGAATCCGCGTGGTCGCCTCTACATTGTAGTCATATTTTATACGGAATTTGTGTAAGTTTACCTAACTAAAGACATTTCAAATATTAAACGCGGGTATTATTCTAGCCCCAGTTATATCGTGTGTGAACATGATTTAAGAATTGTATGCGGTATATTGTTCTATTTATTACCCAACGATGCTTTTCTACCTATAATTTATTATGAGCCGATGGAATGTTATCAAAACGGGAAACATGGCGAGATAATTAGTGCGACTGAACAAGAACTAATCGTAACACTATTATTATTACATATACTTCCCTGTCAATGAAATGATATGTGATATCGTGGAATCCCTAGCAGTGGGAAATAACATTTTTTTTTAATTAGTCACAATTGATTGACCTTATCGATTATATTATCAATACCGAGGTTTATTTTGTAGCTAATGATGTTTTAACAGTTTCACTTATTACGGTTAATTTTTAGCTTTACGTTTGACCATATTCTCATATGCATTCAACAAAACACACCTATGCGTGCTTGGCTTGAATTCAATACAGATTGGATCTCTATGTGTTCTTTACGGCATGTATAACGGAGAGTGTTCCGAAGAACTTTTCGATACGGTGCCATCATCACCGTTTCAAAATCGCAGCACCCGCCGCTGGCTGGCTGCTCACCCGCATACCTTAAAACCTAGCACAATGGCGAGAACCGTGAGATTTCGAGAAGCTTCTTTATGCGTACGCTAGCGTTGTGGAATGGATTAGGACACGGTTTTCTTTCTGTGCTATGACATGGGATTGAAACGCGCTCTTCAAGGTCGGCGACACAACAGTGATGTCCTTGGTGTTGCAGCTGTCCGTAGGCGACGGTAATTGTTTACCATCATGTGTAGGCACCTTTGCCGTCTTCATTACATTACATAGTATAAAATTAAGTCCCCTACCGTATCTGTCTGTCTGTCTGTTCGCGATAATCTCGAAAACTTTTCACCAGTGGATAAAGTGATTCATGGGGAAGGTTTTAGTATATAATTTGTCATGTATTTTATAGTCGGGCTGGAACAACGTCTAGCGGGTAGTTTGGCATAAAAAAAAGATTTAAAAAACTCTGGAATGATAAATGAGAACGAATACTTTGTTACAGAATATTGTTACAGAAATCACGTTTGGCATCTAATCCGTTTCCGTTTCGATGTCGTGACATACCGGGTTATCTTGTATCTATATAGTGAACTGGCTTCTGGGAGCGGGTTTTCCATTACGTAAATCAAGTTCGGAATATAATAATCACGTGACTATGATACATGATTATCTCGTGGCATTATTAATCAATGAAATTATTCTTATCTAATGTAGTACGTTATAATCACGATTATACGTGCATTTAAATGTTTGTTAATCAATCACACTCGTACTTCTGGACGGATGCTAATGCTTGGATGCAAGTTTATATAATAATCGATATGTTTATCGGTATTGTTACACTAATCACGTATAGGGTCGATGCAGTCAGGATTGCCAATGAACACTTCGTAGATACTGTCACTATTTATTTGGCCAGAGCTTCGCCTTACAATAACTTCCACATAGGAGTGTGTGCAGTTTTTCTGTTTGGCCCTGAAAAGGGCCCTTTTTTAACACTACGACTCGACTGAGTCGACGAGGCAGCACTAGTTGGGCTCATCATCGCGCAGGACAAACAGAGTTGCGTAACTCGTGGAGCTCGACATACGTCCTCGCGCGCGTGTGACGATGGAGCGAATCCTGTGACGATGGAGCGAATCCGCGTGCAGATCAGCGACATCTTGCCCTTTATATGCCGAACTCCCACCAAATTAGTCTCACACCGGGGTGAATAATGAACATCTGATAACTTCCACCAATAGCGTTTGAGGTCATTAGTAACATCCCGATAAAGTCAATAGCGCGGTATCGCAGGTCAATAGTGGTTCCCCGGGTGTGTCATAGCGGTACCGGACGTAGACATTAACACTTTACATCGATTGTAGGAAAATATCGATAAAAGGTATATTAACTCGATGTTATCGATACTTTTAGCATATTGTAACAAGACGAATTTGACTGTACAAGTATCTCCACGTAATTGACAAAAAGGCAAATCATGTTGAAATCACAATGATTAAACAGTCTAAGTGTTCTAATATTTATCACTTCATATTATTAAACAAAGTTCTCTGCTACGTCTGTTTGTCTGTTCGCGATAAACACAAAAACTACTGAACGGATTTTCATGCGGTTTTCGTCAGTAGATAAAGTAATCTATGAGGAAGGTTTTGCAATAGTATAATTTGTCAAGGTTTTTTTTATCGAGGTGGGATAACGACGGCCGGGTCCGCTAGTTATTTACAAAATCTAAAATAATCTTATGAATAACCTTTTACTCTGTGATTTATTATGGCACTGTGTGACAGTTGTTTTATAGAAGACTTTCGACTTGCATTGAACTGGCGGCGATAAGTAGATGCATGATAACAAATAATTAAAATGCTACCGAACTATGAAGTATTAAGTTTTTTAAAGCTTAACATATTGCTCGATATTTAGTAGATAATATTGGCTTGGTGTGACGCGACCTGGCGACGCAAAACACGAAATTTGCCACTACTAACGAAATACTCAAAAACATTTGCAACCCTATCTGTATAAACATAAGATTCAAATTGTTTTGTCGGCCAATCGTTCTATTATTGTTACGCGACAGGCGCCGACGACATAGCGTCCTTTGATAAATGCCGAAAGAAACACCGCGCTTGCACTTAGTTGAATTTTTGTATTTAATAAAATAAATAAACAGTTATTATTTTATGGAACAAATTTGTAACGCTCTTTATCTTTTCATTATGCCATAGCTGATTCCTGTCGTAATCTGTTCTTTTGGGCATATAACTTATACAAAACAATTTCGATGTTTCACATCTGCCAGGCGTCCCGTGACGGCTCCATTTTTTTATATCGATAAAATTATAGAATCGGACGGGTTAAATTTTTATCTATATCTTCTATACTATTATTATTATAAAGCTGGAGAATTTGTTTGGGCGAACGCGCTATTTCAGGAACTACTGGTCCAATTTGAAAAGTTCTTTAAGTGTTACATAGCTCAAGGCTATAGGCTATATCTATCTATATATCATCACGCCAAGACCAATAGGAGCGGAGCACGAATGAAGAATGTTTCAAAATCGGGCACTTTTTTGCCTTTGGGGGCTTCCGCTGCGTTTTTGCGTAAGACCAAAGTAAGTATACCACGCGGACGCAGTCGTGGGCAGAACCTAGTAAAAATATATAATACATTATATGTTTATATTATACTCCTGCCAATTGATATATTTAAATCTACCTGCACTATGTTACGTTATTTATTATGAGTATCTCGTAATTATAATGTAAATATTGATCATTTGAGAAATATTCGCACAACCTCATGGCTCCTTAGATAAATAGAGTTTACCGATGCAATGAACCGAATACGGCAATTAACAGATTTATTATAGCATTAAATGTTCTGTAAAACCGCAGAGCGTTTAAACATTCTGTCTTATAGAAAAGTAATGTAGGACTTTGACAAGATAAATTGATTGGTTTGGAGATTATATGTATTTCTGGGAATGGCATAATTTTAGAAACGTCTGCGATTGTTTTAGTATCAAATATTCTTATGGTTAATCCAACTGTGTTCTCTTTTCGCGTTCAAACCGCTGAACCGATTTAAATAAAAATTGGTATAGATATAGCTCGAGACTCTGGAAAGAACATGGGGTATATGTAAAGGTACATATAAGATTATTCCTAAAAAAAACATCTCTTAAATAAGTAAAAAAAGTCATTGAACATTTTCTCTTTCATTGAACTGTTTTTTTTGCATTTTTATACATAGACTAGCGGGCCCGTCGGAGGTTGTCATGCCTTGATAATAAAAAGAAAAGTCAACCGCAGCGCCACCTACCGGGTCCAAAGGAACCGAATGAATCTAAACCGTTCTCGGATCTAGTGGAACACGCACACAAATTTTCATCAAAATCGGTCCAGCCGTTTAGGAGGAAGTGACATACACACGTACAGAAGAAATTCATATATAAAAAGATATTATTACATTTTTACATCAAGACAACTGGTCAGTTTTTTTTATTATTTAAATAGTATGGAGATTGAAATATATCGGAGGAAAAATAGGCTACTCGCAATGCTAACTCTAAGCAGACTGCGAATGTCTTGTTAACACGATCGCAATTAATCCAACCAACCATCTCGCGTATGCTGAAACATTATTTCTCAACGACGATACGTGTAAAAACTCAAAAGCATAGGTTCCCAAACTTTTTGTTGTCTCGTACAACACTTGCCATGATTTTAGATTATGTGTCGACCGTTGCTTACCCGATATTGATTTTTTGCCAATTCCTCAATTTGAAATATGTTTTGTAAAGGTGGTTTTATCATTTTTGTAAATATATATGTGCTCATATTATAAAGAAGCAGTATTTAAGTAGACAGTATGTGTATTGTTACATGGTACAAGGTAAGTCAAATGCCTACTTAAATGGGATCGTAATAGGTGGTAGAGCCACGCTGAAGCTATTATTGGTTTCAGCATGAATGGGTCGGCTCGCCCGCGGTATTACCACCCGCTCACAGAAAACCGACGTGAAGTAACATTGCTTGCATTGTTGCGTTTCGTTCGGTCAGTGAGAGCGCCGGAGGACCACCTCCCCACTTTCCCAACCCCTCTGCCCGAAACACAGGCTAGCAAGGCACTGGCGAGTCCCCCGGTGTTGCTAGTGTCTATGGACGGCGGTGATCACTCACCATCAGGTGACCTGCCTATTCGTTTACCCCCTATAATGTAAAAAAAATATATCGTTGACCCTTATTTGCATCTCATGGACTCCTAATTTTTTAACCGACTTCAAAAAAGGAGGAGGTTATCAATTCGTCTGTATTTTTTTATTTTTTTTATGTTTGTTACCTCATAACTTTGGACTGGATGAACCGATTTTGATTATTCTTTTTTTATTTGAAAGCTGGTGCTTCCAGTGCAAAACCGTATAAGTTTTAAATTTGCATTAAGTGTGTACACGACAAATAGACGAATAACTCAATATTACGCTAACCGATTTCGATGATTCATTTTTTATTGAAAAGGATGTACTTCAAGGGTAGTTTGATGAGAGTTTGGTTAGGTTCTGATTATGGGATCCGTGACAAAGTAAGAAAACTTTCAAGAAACGAGCCTACTCCTTTCTTAAGGGCCGGCAACGCATCTGTGTTTCCTCTCGTGTCGCAATTGTCCATGGGCGGCCGTGATCACTTACCATCAGGTGACCCGTATGTTCGTTTGCCACCAATATTATAAAAAAAACTCTTCAATTCTTAGGAGCCTATTGTGCTTATGTTCGTTGCTGTGTTGCAACATGACGCAAGCATTGTAATTACATTACTTAAGGTGTATAATGTGTGAAGCGATGGTAGCCGAGTTGGTGGTAGAAACTATCGCGGATTACTGAAAAGGTTGCGTTCGTACCAAACGTTACTTATTGTACAACCAATTGAAACCATATCGCATACCATACCGATAGATACCATACCGCAAAAATGCGCATATTTTAATATACTTAAGGCGGAACGGAGTTCGCGGGCACTGCTAGTAAAATATATTTATGTACACTAAAAATGGAAAAATAAAGTAAATTTTCAAAAAAAAGTATTAACCGACTTCAATATCAGTCAAAAACCCTTAAGGCACTAAAAAGCGGAAAATAAATAGTTTATCAAATTAACCAAATTTTCCGCTTTTTAGTGCCTTAAGGGTTTTTGACTGATATTGAAGTCGGTTAATACTTTTTTTTGAAAATTTACTTTTTCTTTCATTGATGTCGACCTCTTTGCTAGTCGTCATAGATGTAAAACACTTTGGGAATCATGTCTAAACGATAAAAAATTTCAATAGTATATCTAAGGTAAGGAATAACACTTTATAATCTTATCGGTATTCAAAAGTCGTGTTTTCTGCTAATCAATGCTTTCCTAATACGATGCATTACGATATGTGGGGTAAGTTTGACTGCGTCCCACTATTGAAAATTGGAAGGATAATGAAGAAGTGTTCAACATAAGTACAATCTACTTGATATTAAACTAAAAAAAATAAAAAAGGAAGGTGGTACAACCCCGAACGAGCCGACCCATTCATACAAAAACCTGTAATAACTTCAGCGTGACTCTACCGCCTACATAATATTAATTAATTCTCTTTAACTTTGAACTAACGTTATCCATTTATGAATGATCGTGACGAATATCCTCATTAAAGTCTTCTCAAATTTTCAACGTATAGACGCGTAATAATGGTATAGGAAATACGCAGTTACTTCATTTGCCAGTGGCTACGTGTGCCGGTTGTCGCAACAAAATTGTTGACATCCTTCCACGAAGATAGTAATTTATTATTATGCTGTAATTCCAGAGATATCAGTAGCCTGCTGTCCGAACTTGGCTTTCAATCTGTCAGTTACTTTACGATTTTTGCTTTTATAAGATTAAGTGATGTTGGATATTGCTATATATTACTTATGAGTAACATCATGTCAAGTGGAATCCCTGTTTCCTACTTGGTCATGGAATTTAAATATAATTAATTACAGTCAATAATTAATTAAGCCTTGAAACAGTTATTTAAATAATCATTATCACGATGACAATTTTAGGGATTCTAATAAAGGGTTATCCATTTTGCGGTTTCAAAAGTAAACGTAAATAAAATAATTTTTTCATGATATTTCTTTTTTATTATAAAGTTTGAACGTTGACATTATGTGTGAAACACTACATCGTTTAAATGACCACCACGCGAAGCATTGATTCTTTTGAGGTAATTTTCGACCACTTTTTGACACATATTGGGCGGTATCTCAGCCATAACTTGACGAATGTTGGTTTTTAAGTGCTCAAGTGTTAAAGGTTTATCTGAATAAATACGGTATTTCGCGTAGCCCCACAAAAAAAGTCTAATGGTGTCAAATCCCATGATCTTGGTGGCCAGTTGATATCGCCACGACGAGAAATTACGTGGCCAAGAAATGTCTCTTGCAATAAAGCCATATTCGCTCGAGTTGTGTGGCATGTGGCACCGTCTTGTGGAAACCACATATTCTCCAAGTCGTATTCTTCAATAGCAGGCAAAAAAAAGTCTGTTATCATATGACCATAACGCTCCGAATTGACGGTGACAGTCGTTCCATCGTCGTTTTCGAAGAAGTAAGGTCCAATCACACCTTCGGACCAAAGAGCGCACCAAACAGTGGCTTTTTCTGGATGTAATGGCCTCTCTTCAATTACTTGAGGATTCTCAGAACCCCAAATATGACAATTTTGTTTATTAAAATACCCACCGAGTGAGAAATGTGCTTCATTGCTGAAGAAAATTTTGTTCGAAAAATCGCCGTCCACCGCCTGTTGTTCAAGCACCCATTCCACGTATCTACAACGTTGTGAATGGCCAGCTGGCTTCAGTTGTCGTGTGAGCTGGATTTTATATGGGTGTAGGTGTAGATCTAAATGCAAAATACGCCATAATGTGCCGTAAGACAGTCCTAATTCCTGAGAACGACGAGGAATCGACACATTCGGGTCTTCGGCAACACTTTCACTTACAGCAGCGATATTTTCAGCGGAACGAGCGAAACTATGATGCACAGGCCTTACAATATTTGTAACCGCTCCAGTCTCTTCAAATTTCTTCACATTTTTGCCAATTGCTTGCGTATTTGGACGATTATGTAATATCTCCTCATAATCTCCTCTTAAAGCACGATATGTGGCTGTGGCAGAATCACCATTTTTGTAGTATGTTTTGATAATTTTTATGCGTTGTGTGATAGTTAAGCGATCCATTTTCGTCAATGTCAGACTTTCAACAGAAAAGAAAAAAATTGGTTTAACAACTTAGTTTGACAGATGTCGAATTCCAGTCCTATACTTTTGAAACCACGAAATGGATAACCCCTTATAAAAATATATATCGATCAATCCTTTAGAGATATCTCAATGAAATTTTCAGGATTTATTATTCAATATTCATATATGCAATGTTTAAAACTACATATTATATATTTACTTGTGGAACCAACGGGACGTTGTCACACCCTGACAATTAAAAAAATCTTGACAAAACATATCCCTAAACCTTCCTCATGAATCACTTTATCTACTGGTGAAAATCGCATGAAAAACCGTTTAGCACTTTTTCAACAGACAGACAGACCGAAAGACTGGCGTGTCAGAGGACTTTAATATTAATTTTTTTTTTCTTTAATCACATATACCAAGAATATAAGTTTCTTATTTTGATATGAAATTTCACTGCTCTATATTACTTTAAACAATATAAATTCATTTACCCCCCGAGCAGAGCGCTGAGGCCACGGCTTTGACACCTGTCAGTCTTAACCCATAGTAAAAAGTTATGTCATTACATAGTATAAAACAAAGTCCCCTACCGCGTCTGTCTGTCTGTCTGTTCGCAATAAACTCATAAACTACTCAACGGAATTTCATGCGGTTTTGACCAGTGGATAAAGTGATTCATGAGGAACATTTTAGTGTATAATTTGTCAAGGATTTTTTATAATCAGGGCGGGACAACGTCTGCCGTGCCCGCTAGTTATTCAATAAATTTTATTCTTACCCTTATTAACACAAACACCTATATTATCATGGCTCGAAATTCAATATTCTGATTTTTTTAAATAAGTCAATAAATTATAACGCATATGGATAAGGTTTCGTGAGTGTATGTAAAAATTTAGTTTTATTTTTCTAAATGATATCTATTTCTTTACCACGCGTTGTAGTAACGCAAAGGGTTTGACGGATTTTAAACATATTCCTAATAATTTGTTTTATTAATGGTAGATAGTATATTTCCAATAAAGAATATGCAGAGGCAGTGTATGACAATTTGATTTTTAACATATCATCATCAACTCTACGATTCTTCCATTATTATAGATAAGAACGTCTCAGTGTTTTTGCTGTCAGTATCTTTGTTATTTGTAAGCCAAAGAAAACACAAGCCTACCTACCAGACCGTCGAGCGAGCGACGCCAAGATGGGGCAAACGAAATAAATAATTAGGTATCTAACTTGATCTAGGTCAACCTAAATGCGTCACGGTAGTAAAGTCGAGGTTACACTAAGCAACGATTTGCGATCCGTAGCATGACTGTATTATGTGCAAAAAACATGATTTTGCCAACCTTGGACACTAATAAGCCTGAGTTACATGTGATTATGAAGTAGACCTTATTTTTGAAACGGTCTTTTAAAAGGACGACTTTCCAAGCTGTATAACCGGGTTTATACCCTCTATACATTTAGTGAGGAAATATAGGTAAGTAACGCATATATGACATAACATATATATTCGGTGAAGGCTACATGCCCAAAAATATCGATATAAATATTTTAAGCCCCTGTAAAAATGTTCTAGTGATTCGTTTCCAGATTAAGTATAGCTTGTTAGGCCTAGGTCCTACCGTCATTTGTATGGTAGTAGTCCTTTTTCACAGACCCATCTGCTACTTACCACTTGACAAATGAAAGTGTTGAATATCTGTCACCAAGCACTTGTTGATTTGTTGATGTGTTCCGTTAATTGTACTTTACATCCAATTTGCTTTAGATTCTATGTATTTACCATCTTAGGTTACATTTTAAACATAGAGTTTCTTATATGCCAAAACGCAGCAAACAGGCAGACGACCCACCTGATGGTAAATTGTTACCATCGCCTATGGACAACTGCAACACCAAGGGCATCACTGTTGTGTTGCCGTCCTTGAAGAGCGCGTTTCAATCACTTCTTTAAGAGCCACGTGTCATAACCCTGAAAGAAAACCGTACAGGATAACCACCGATCGTGGTAAACGTTAAAATTTTAAAATAAAGGAAAAAGTGATATTGAAGTCGAAACGTTAAATATATAAAGTATCTATATATAAATATACCGTGGGGAAATGGTTAAGAACATCTCTCTCTGATTCTTCATTCTTTTATTTTGTAGCTGTTGAAGAGCTTTAGTGTTATCAAGCAAAAAATTGGATTTTTTTTTCATGCTTGAAGTTCGACCACTAATCGAGTACTCGTATATATAAATGTTATATACAAGGTCGCAGTGCCGACTATTGTAGTCTCAGCCTTAGTCTCGCCAGCTTCCAACAAGGACGTTCGGTTAAGGCTCTATCGATTTCAGACTGGAGAATGGGACTTAATACTGAATGTGTTACGTCATAATTCTCTGTTATAAATTTGGTTCAGTTATTCTATTACGTATGTTTATTGATAAATTGAGTCATGCTCGTTTTCAGTCACATTCGATTGTAAACGTGAGGTCTACAATGAGCGTGCTTATGCAGTCGAAGTGACTTGCTAAAGCGCGTCACGTTCAGGTATAATGAATGACCCCGTGTAAATTCAATTACCTGGCCGTATTCGAAAGAGGCATTATAATGCAGAAGTTTTAATGAAAGTCGTATGTCGTCTATTACCGTCATTTTTTCTTGAATCATTATATCATAAACTTATCAAATAAAGAAATACAATTCATTTTCAGATCATAAAAGTTACTCTTACGACTTTGTGTAATTCGCGCTCTAGAATTACAATACCTACATAGGTACTTTCACGGATCGAAACATCTGTGATAAATTGCTATACCTTTGATACTGAATATATTATACTAAAATATGATGCATATCCATCAGTAGGTATATTATATATCGTGCAAATTATTAGAATTTCACTTTTAAGTGTAACAATTTAATAGTATGTGTCCTGAGTGAAATACTGCTACTGCTAGATCTACTTAGAATTCTTTGATCGACCTATGGATAATCAAAATGAAATTGCTGTTGTAACCTCTCATATCAGATACCTTTTTCTACCGATATTCTATCAATATATATCTTATACATGGTCCTTACAATAAGATTTCACTTCAGACAGGAATTCGATATAATCTGTGGCTATATATTTTGCAATACCGTCATATATGGTTTGGTTAACCAATAAATTTATTTGTTTTTCATTATGTATGTATAATTAATTTAATGTTTGAGACAATAAAGTCGATTAAAGGTTAATAAAGAGAATCGATTAAAGTGATGATTGTTTTATCCATGTATTTATTTATCTAAACATTGATTACAATATTGCTGTTAATATTGAGTGCTGGGCGACGAGAGAGACGGATGAGAGAAAACTACATGTGGCAGAGATGCGAATGTTAAGGTGGATGTGTGGTGTAACTAGAATGGATAAGATTAGGAATGAATATATCAGAGAAAGTTTGAAAATAGCACCAGTAACAGATAAGTTAAGGAGTAATAGGTTAGCATGGTATGGGCATGTTATGAGGAGAGATGAAGACCATGTAACTAGAAAACCTTTGAGTATGACGGTCGATGGATATAAGAGTAGAGGAAGACCGAAAAAAGGATGGATGGATTGTGTGAAAAATGATATGTGTGTAAAAGGTGTGATGACTGAGATGACATCTGATAGGCGAGCGTGGAAAAGGAAAACATGTTGTGTCGACCCTACTTAGGTGGGATAAGGGTAAGAAGATGATGATGGCCGATTTCAATATTGATAAGGTTGTGTAGCGTACTGGCCATTTATAATGTCTCTGCCCCTTTTGAAAATGAACGACATATTCGATGTCAGACGGATATATATTTTTCCTCGACAGACAAGTCTATTATTAAAAGTCTCGATTGCAAAGTCAGTTTTTGATTTTCACATATATTTGTACTGGTTTCAGCATGAATGGGTCGGCTCGCCCGGGGTAGTACCACCCTCTCACAGAAAACCGACATCAAGTAACAATGCTTGTATTGTTACGTTTCGTTCGGTCAGTGTAAGCGCCGGAGACCCACCTCCCCTCCCCTTCCACTTTCCCCTACCCCTTCCCATCCTCCTCCCCCAACACAGGCTGGCAACGCACTTGCGACTCCCCTAGTGTTGCAAGTGTCTATGGACGGTGGTGATCACTTACATCAGGTGACCCAGCTGTTCGTGTGCCTTCTATGATAAAAAAAATATATATATGAACACGCCCCCAATAAGGTTATCAGAATGCGTCTTTTAAAAAAAGCAATGATGGTTTACTTAATAGCTTGTTTAGACAGAGGTTCGAATACTTTCAACTGTGTCGGAGCTTTCGGTGAAGGAAATCATAGTGACGAACCCATAGCATGGAAGTAGGGCTTTATCTAAGTCTGCCGCCCGCTAACTACTACCATCAAGTTTAAAAAGATACAGTGTAGGATATAGCGTCATTAGTTACAAATTAATTGTCAATTTAATGGATCAATACTTACTTGCTCTTACTTCACGGTTTAAAAAAAAATGTCCTAAAATATCAGCACCACTCTTCCATTATTATTTTAAAAGTCGTAAGTACAAATCTAATAAACGTCAGCATTATGTTGACTTTATTCGTAACTCAATTGTGTCTGGCTATAATAATGTTATTTAAGCATGACTCGAGTGAAAACATTTCGAGTAATTTAGAACTATGAACGACATTCCTATCTTCTACATAATATGTAGAAATTAACGAAGAAATTGCTTTACCGGTGCAATTCCCGTACCATTTTAATTTTCGCTAGAGTTATTTTGAAGAACGTTGTTAAATTTGCCAATACTACTCTAGAACATATTAAGTTAAGGGGCTAAGGTATCCTTTCATGCAAAATAAATAGTGAGATGAGTCCCATCAATGGGATATCAAATAATAAAACAAAAGTACTCAAGAACAACGTTGAAAGGAGACTCGAGTCCAGTTTACCCATCCGCGACGAAATGTTTGAAAAAACTGGTGCAGTATTACACGGCGCTTGCACAATGATACAAATATGTGAATTACATAAGCGGTCTACATCAAACGTGGAGCCACGAAATAAGCGAGGACTCTGTTTATTTTATAACAAATATTCTATTTTATTATACGTTTATATGAAAGTAGCTTTTGCCCGCGGTTTCCCTCTCGTTAATATAGGTTTTACATATTCCCTCAGAAGCAGTTTTTTTTTTATGTTCTATTCTGCACTTCTGACGATGTGTATGCATAATTTCATAATCGCAGCCAATAAACTATATCCGTTCTGTTTATAACCAATCGAAATAAGTCTAGAATACTTAGTCTATTCAATGGTAGATATTCAATCTTGAGAGTATAGATAAAATGGCTCGTGCACTAGTGCCCATTACCAATCCTACAATATTACATTTCGTACAGAGGAATAACGGTGTAAGTGATAAAAGTAGGTGGTTCCACAGTACGCATTTACACAATGTCTACAACCCGTTGATTTTAATGTAAACGAAAAATATTTTTAAATGAGAAGAATTACTATTTAAATCCATTTAAACTGTAGTTTATTCTGCCTTCAGTTTTCGGTACTGTTTCGTCTGACCACATCTTTTTGTTTCCGTAAGATTGATCGTTCGTTTATTTTTATACTAGCGGGCCCGACAAACGTTGTCCCGCCCTGATAATAAAACAAACCTTGATAAATTATACTAAACATTCCTCATGAATCACTTTATCTTATGGTGAAAACTGCAAGAAAATCCGTTCAGTACTTTTTGAGTTTATCGCTTACAGACAGACAGACGTCACAGAGGAGGTTATTTTATAATATGTAGTGATTTTTTTTTTCCTCGAACTGACTACGCTATTGACCCTGCAGGGTCTTTACAGCTTCACCGGACTACGTAATATATGTAGTGATGATGTTGTTAGTCCCATAGCGTTCAGGCAGCCAAAGATGTTCGTTGGCACGGAAAATAAATGAAATTAGACAAATTAAAAGCGTAACGATTGACATATCCTCTGTACTCTTAAATATTATAATGAACTTTATTTTTTTTTTTTTACTTTTAATAATACACACAATGATAAGTTTTATGGTCGAAGTATCGCGCATTATGGTCATATTTTATATAAGTTTGAATTAGGTTCAGCGTTATTTAAGGAAAAAACAAAATTGTTTGTATACAATCTTATTTGGTGGCCACACTTGATGATACTCAAGTTTGCTGGGAACAAGTTATATTCCGTAGTAATATATGCAGGTGGTGGAATTCATTTCGTGTTAATAACGTATGTAGGTCACGGTCCAAATTTACATACTAAATATTATCTGTATTTAGTAAAAATTTTGACTATTCTAGTATTCGCCTCGCGTCGAGGTTACCGGTTAAAGGCGAGCGTTAATTACCGACTTTATTTTTAATGACTCATTCTGTATATTGAGTAATAAATGATGTTTTTATTTCTTTGTTTATAACAGTTTAAGTACGTCAAAAAGGGATGGAAATATACATTTTCCTGAACAGATAGAAAAGGACCTTGATATGTATACTGTTAGAAGATTAAGTTACATGACTAAGTTCGCAAAATCGTGAGGTCATAAATCAATAAGTTTTATGGTAGTCTACAACGACTTTCATGTCACCTATAATATCCGATAGTAAATGTAAGAAATAGTGAAAGGATTTTGTAACTAAATGGAATTTGTATGTAATGGAAATGATTATATGACTGGAGTATCACTGTAGATAACTATATCTATGTAGTTAATTTTATACTAGGTTAATTAAAAAAGAAGTGAAAAATGATTGACATTTTAGTGAAGCGTTCAGTTTCCTAAAAAAATTGTATCGCTTATTTTAATTATAACTAGCGGGCCCGGCGGACGTTGTCCTGCTCTGATATTAAGAAAAACCTTAACAAATTATATATTTAAACCTTCCTCATGAATCCCTCTATCTACTGGTGAAAACAGCATGAAAATCCGTTCAGTAGTCTTTGAGACTATCGCGAACAGACAGACAGACAGACGCGGCAAAGGACTTTGTTTTATACTATGTAATAATTAATATATACAAAATAGAAATCCTATATATATTTACATTAAGATTTATATTTCTGTGCGGGTTTAAAACAATAGTCGATTTTTATGGATCTTCCTATATAATGCAGATAATTATATACGGGTTGTTATGACGATTATATTTCATACTTTATGACTCCTTGGAGGTTGTTATTTATTTATCGATTTTATATGTTATTTTAAACAAAAAATATGAGGAAAGAAATAGTTATCGGACAAGGAAAATGCAATTTTAATTGTAATAGTATAGCTGTGCCCGCGGCCTCGCATGTTATCACTTTGTGATAATTATTTACGTTTCGTATTTTATATTTAAAAAGTAATTTTTTCTAATTTTGGTTGACTACTAATTCTGTGATGAAATACAAAAAAAAAAAAAACAAAAAAAATTATATATATTCGTAGTCGTGAAACTTTTATAATAAATATCTGTCATAAAGTAATTCAGATAAATAATAAATGAGTAGACAGAACTACAAATGTAGTACTACAGACATAGTATAAGTCAGTTTAGGCTACGAGATTTGATTAGTACGTCGGAAATTGAAGTAAGATGAACTTAGAGTGGATGTTGACTGTCTAACGCAATTTACTTGTAGCATATAAGAGCGGGAGACATGCCTTAACTCGAGAAACTAATATTGATTTTTTAATACTGAAGTTAGCCGGAACTGTATGAAAATAAAACAGCTGTGAAACCTATGATAATTTAGCTTTTCCTATGCTCTGCTAGCTGCCTCCTAACCCCACTCTATCCCTTAGAAAAAAAATTACGACCAAGCAGTTTACAAACAAACGTGTTTGTTACATTCGCTGCAATTATAAGACAGTCGTCTTCTGAGCTTAGTATGTTATAATCTTATATGCTCAAGTGAGGTTGTGGTTAAATACGAACTTATAAGGTATTAAATAATAGAAAAAAAAAACAAAAGAAAAACAAAAAAATTTCATGCATGAGATGCATCATTCCTTCATCACGATTAGTGACATATAAAAAATTTGAAATAAAACCGTGGCAGAAAATCTAATTTTTTTTAGTTATTTAAAAAAAACAAAATATTTTACAGTTATTAAAAAAAAAACAATTTTTAGCGTTCAAATTCTAATTGTACGCATTACATATTGCTTAAATTGACGCTTATCACGCTACCTGTCGGAAGTAACAGGAAAACATCACGTTCACAGTAATATGTGATGAGTAGGTAGTTCCTTCAGCTTATAATAGATGGCGCTGTAATCAACACTATAATATTATGCAATGTTATCGCACAACTCGAATAGAGGCCGATTAGAAATAAATAACTTGCAAATATCTAATCTGAGTTGTGAATGAAAATAAATCGTTATTTAACAAACATAATCCGCATAATCCCTGTTTCAAAAGATAAAGGTTTGTTTCTCAGAGAAGCGTATCAGTTTTATTTATCTTTAAATATGGCAATTCAATTTATGCAGACAGCATGCCTTCGCTCGCCTTGTCACGTACGCCATTAGTAAAGCGAATCTGCATGATAATTAACGTGAATATGTAATTTGCATAATATAAAAGTAATAAAACATAAATACTTGCTGTTGTAATGAATAAACGCAAATGGACGTCATGTTTCCCGTCTGTGGATCACATTTGTATGATCAATGGGCTCAGAATTTTACTACTAATTATAATTTATTAATAAATAATTTAGTTTTTTTTTTTTTTTTTAACTTTATTTTTGGCAACCAATCTTTTAGATTATTACTGCCATTGTCAAGTAGTTAATAGTATTTCAAGTTCTACTTTCATTCCATTTTGGCAACCAGTCTTCTAGTAGACCATCATTGCCATTGTCAAGTTTCTTGATATAATTTCAATGAACTAACAAGATGGTGGCCTACTTGTTAGAACTTTCCATGGAATTTTTGTGGCATCTCAGAATTCATGGTCCGTGGCATTATTTTCCATTCACTTCACTTATGCACAATAAACAAACTATATTACATAAAACACCACCAATTTTACACAATATAGAGTCAAGTAACACAAGATTATGAATAAAAAATAAAATCCACTATATGACAGACCAAGATCCCGCCAAAAACCAAATAATTTAGTTATTGGGTTATTATTTTAGGTTATTCCTATTTAAATGAAATAAAGTCTGTAAATCCAATGTCTTGCATTGAATTTCCAATAAAATGTATTTTTGTTAAATTTGAAATTATATGTCTCGTGATGCATCATGCCCATAATTAGATTTTATTATTTTATAAATTTCTAGTTTTACTGCTCTCTTGATATTTTTATTGATAAGATGTAATATTTATTTTTTGTTCTCTTAACTCAGGAACTACTGAGTGACACCGCTAGGGGCGCTCTTACTAGGCATATAAAAGGAAACAAAAATGTTCAGTTTGTTATTTTTATTAAATGACAGTTGTATAAAATATATTGTAATAAATTACAATAATGCAATAAAATACTTTAAAACTATTTCTTCTCAGCTTCTGCATTTTCACGATCAATATCTGCTATGAATGATTGGATTGTGACTTGATCCAAGAGGTTCATGGTTTTGTTTCTTTTTAAAATTGCAACCTGGAAAGAGGTGTCCAATTGTGGTCATTTTTTAAATATTATAGGGGGCAAACGAACAGGCGCGTCCCCTGATGGTAAGTGATTAGCGCCGTCCATAGGACACTAGTAACACTAGGGGAGTCCTTTTTTTTCGAACTGACTACGCTATTGACCTAGCAAGGTCTTAACAGCTTCACCGGACTACTTCTAGGCGGGTCGCAAGTGCGTTGCTGGCCTTTTAAAGGAGGTGGTCCTCCGGCGCTCTCACTGACCGAATGAAACGCAACAATGCAAGCACCGTTACTTCACGTGGGAGTTTCTGTGGGTCGGGTGATAGTATCCCAGACGAGCCGACACATTCATGCTGAAACTAGTAATAGCTTCAGCGTGGCTCTACCACCTACAATACACACACGGACAGAAGAATATACAACTAGCTGATTCCCGCGACTTAGTCTGCTTCGTTTATTAGCTCAATTGTTTTGTGAGATATAACAAAAGGGATTAGGCAGCGTTTTCGACGAAAGCTCTCAGGCGGCTTGACTTTTTCCGACACTTTCAACATTTATCGTTATATTTCAACCAATTTAGTTCAGAATAAAGCAATGAAGTAACAATTACATCGAGGTTCCTCTGTCCAGTTTGAACAACTTCTAGAAGTGCTCTAATGGCCAGTCGTATGGCGCCGTTGTCTGTTGACACTACTGACGTGTTGTAATTCTTCTCTAGGTATTCGCGCACCGCTTTATCACCTCTACCGGTCGATGTCGCCTGAAAGATGATCAAATACTCTGAAGTAGATACTGGAAGTAAGGATACGTGTTTAAAGTTGTCGTGTTTGATTGTATTCCGACTACAATACGTCAGGTGTATCAGACTGTGTATATACAGAGAGATGAAACGGTTTGGTGAGCTATCTATACCTGACCGAATCGCTTTGTATTTGTTTTGTTAAATTATGTATAAAGTTAAATGATGAAATTTAAGTATTGAATACACTATGAATTATAAAATTCGTAAAGAGAACATTCCATTATTTTGTGTTTCCAGTTCTGGCTGCAGTTGTTATGACTGCCTCGAGTTTTTTTTTATGACGCTCATTAATCTCTCGGTTTATAATACTTTTGTATTTCATTAGTTAAGTACCTATTTGATGAAATTTTACTCTCATCGTGGTCAAGGATGTTTCAAAAACTGTTTAATAGGCCCCTCTTCGCCGTTCCAAACTCGCACTTCTCGCCGCTGGCTGGTTCCTAAACCGAACACTTTAAAAACCTATCAACTATGAACAACCGCGAGATTCTCTAGAACCTTCATTATGCGTACTCTAGCGTCGTGGAATAGGTTATGAATGGGCTTGTTAGGTTAGCACAGTCTTTCCTCAGGGCTATGACATAGGGCTCTTCAAGACGGGACTGAAACGCACTCTTCGAGGTCGGTAACGCGGCAGTGAAGCCCTTGGTCATGCCAAGAAGGGGGGGCCGTCTGCCGGTTTGCTGCCTTTTGGCATAGAAAAAAACATTAAACATACCTTCCATTCGTAAAATATCCCGGACGGTTCCGTCTGGAACAGGTGCGGAGTACCGTCATAGTCGAAACCTCCGATAAGAAACGAGACGCCAAATGGTCTACGCCCGATGCTCTGTGTGAACTTCTGTTTATTTTCGGCTACGAACCGTGCTATGTATTCAATCGATACGGGATCCTCTATTGTTAGTCGATGGGATTGGCATTCCGTCTGGGCTCTGGTCACAAAAATGAAAATAAATACTGACGAAATGAAAATTTGTGTTTTTGAAGTGAAATTTCTTATGGGAGCTAAAAGCAAGTATCGACAGTTAAGGTAATCGTTTGAAAATCATTCCAGTATATAACATACCTTGTTATCATAACACGTGCGTCCGCCCTCAGCCCAGCAAATGTAACCATGACATGCTCATCCAATGCTATGATCTTCCTCTCCGTCCTGGCTTCCTGGAGTCTCGGTACTGACCTCCTTTCCACAGCTAAAACAATGACGTCAACCCCTCGGATCTTGCTGAACCCTTCCTAACTGCCTCCTGAGCGTACTGCACTTGGAGCAGCTGTCCGTCCGGCGAAAATACTGTTATTGCTCTGTCGTAGCTCCTTGCCATAGTAAAATTTGTTCAAAAAATAAAATAGTATTCATAAATTTTTGATAGCGTCAAATTATTGACGTTTTTTTTTAGCGGTAAGGAGGTTTCAATTTATCTCTAGACTAGCCGGCCTAGTTCGTTAGCATCTAGCATCATCTTTGTAAAGGATTAACACCGTAATGTTTTTGCTAAGATAAAATAGTCTTAGTACCTTTTACGTTAGCTACCTACCAGTGACAGAACATATAAACATACAAGGAAAATGTTTATTTTATATATTTTCATATTCATTTGGTAAAGAGTTGGTTGACACTGCAAATACACAATTTAATTTTATTTATGTCTATAGATTAGTAGATTTATAGATGCCGAAATATGACTAGTAGAGTTTTATAAATAAATTCTTCAACTCGTTTTTCTTTTATTCAAATTAATAACACTAAATAGCTTTAAATAAAAAAAAAAAAAATAAACTGCCTTCGATGTGAAAATCTATTAACGCACTAAAAAGCGAAAAATAACTGAATTATTAAGTTAACCAAATTAAATAAAAAATATTGATATTCGCGCTACCTAATAATATATTTTAAGTCGATGCCAACCCAAATTCATATCATCTACATACAATGTTTTGGTCCACTCTCGTGTCCTATGATATATAACTGTAAAGTATACATATTTTATTACCTGCAACAAATTTGAAATGTAACCTACATTCGTTCGTAACATACAGGCATCGACTTCAAATATATTATTAGGTAGCGCGAATATCTATATTTTTTATTTAATTTGGTTAATTTAATAATTCAGTTATTTTTCGCTTTTTAGTGGCTTAATTTTTCACATCGAAGGTGGTATATTTTTTTTTGAAAAAAAAAATCTCAATTTTTAGTGTCCATAAATATATCTGGTTTCTATTAGGTATAATAAATCGGTTCCAATTTCACGAAAATACGTAGAGACGAAGTGGGTGAAAATCAAATAAACGATATTTCACCCCCCTTATATGGGACCACCTCTGAATATAACCAATTCAAATAAAAAAAGAATCATTAAAATCGGTTCATAATTGACGGAGATATCGATTAACACACATTAAAAAAATACACAACACAACGTAGTAAGAAGTAACCTCCTGTTTTTTCGTAGTCGGTTAAAAAGGTACTGAACTTTGTTTTCGACTATTTATATACCTATAGATAACCGTATATTTTTGATAATTATCCGATATATTATAAAACATCGGATTACTTCAAGCTCTTGTGTGGGGCAGAATAAACATTATTAGTGCTAGATATATATAGATTTTAACGACAGCACGCCGGGTCGTACGTTATTTGATTTCCTTAATACATCTATTTCTAAGTGGGCGCTGCGGAGGTGTTGCCTGCCTGTTGTTAAGCACACAGGTTTGATATCCCGGCCCGGTAGTGTTAACTACTGGTTAGATATTTTAATATTTTATTATATTTATTACATCATCGTTTTTTACCTATACTAGCTGCTCCCAGGCTTTATTTTATTATTATTTATTTGCTACTATTAGCTATTGCAATTATTATTTGTGGTAATAAATACTTGAATGATATCGAAATGGATGTTGTATAAATATTCTCCGAGTTCAAAGCTACAAGTATTATTCAAATCAAATCAAATCAAAAGTTCTTTATTCAATTTAGGCTCTGAGAAGGCACTTATGAACGTAAAAACTACCACCGGTTCGGGCAAACAACCCAGTCATCGAGAAGAATCGGCAAGAAACTCGATCGGGTTTATCTTTTCATTATACATAACATAGCACAACATGTTTTTATATACGTATACAGTTACATTCGTTTTTGGTGGATGCACAGAGAGACGCGTCATTTCCATACGTCAGCATCGTTCAGTTATTGATACATATTTTCAAAACGTTTGGTTAAATGGTACAGTATTTCATATGCTGAAGCGCAGTAGAGGTAAAGGTTTGCCGTCCTGCGCGGTTCCCGCAAAACCTGCTCGCGAGATTTCGATCAAGTCCCTATACGTTGACTTCTTAGATACGTCGTTATTTAAAAACAAATTTACCACAATTTTATTTCGTATAAAGTTATTATAATTTTAAGAAAGTACGATTTTTATAAGTGCTTACGCGTTTGGCTTCGGGTTTTCTTCTTGTGGGGAAGTGGTGTGAGCGGTGTGGTTTGCATGCGTCAGAGAAGAGAAGTGAAGTGATAATGTTGATTACAAAGAAATGTTGTAAGTACAGTTTTGCTTGTAAAGTGTTATATTTCCTTTCAATTATTTCATATTTTATTATTGTGTATTTTTTTATCGTGGGGAAGTCCTTGAACCCTACGGTGTACATCCACCGCTATAGTATAGGACAACACCAGATCTCCTCTACACACTTCATCGTGCCGCCCCAGCGGTTGGCCCGGCGGCGTCAGAAAAAAATATAATTCGTTATTCCTCTGTACCTACATAAAGTATTATCCAAGATGATATAACACAGCAAACTTAGAGAGGAATGTCTGTCAACTGCAGCAGCTGGACACACGCCTATAATATAGATTATCCTATAAAAACTTCGTTCGAATCTGTATAAACATTATTTATGTATTCTATACGTGTGTTTTTTATAAACTAACGAATGAGTTGGAGTTATGCTCTAAGTTACTCGGATAGAATAAGTAATAAACATATATAATCTGTATTATTCATTGTAAATTAATATATATTTACTCATAAATGTTTAATGATTGAATGTATAATTTACTTGTAAACCTGGTAGGCAGACGTTCTCCTACCAATGATCTTCATAAGAATTAAATATATTAAGGGCTACTGAATAACTGGAATCGAAAATAACATGGTGTGTCGTACAGACACGTGTTACACTCGTCACGTATAGTGTCGATGCAGTCAGGAATGGCAATAAACACATCGTAGATACTTTCACTGTTTATTTGGCCAGAGCTTCGCCTTACAATAATTGGTATATAAGAAGTGCGTCCAGATCAGCGACATCTTGCCCTTTATATGCCACCAATGTAGTCTCACACCGGAATGACTAATGAACAGCCGATAACTTCCACCAATAGCGTTCGAGGTCATTAGTAACACCCCGATAAAGTCAATAGCGCGGTATCGCAGGTCAATAGTGGTTCCCCGGGTGGCGTTGTAGTCTCGCTTCTCGGATGTGTCACGGTACCGGACGTAGACGTTAACACACGCGATGGACGTGACATTTTTTTTACAGGAAACATAAAAGAAAAATAAATAAAATAGTGAAAATTAGTTTTTTATGAAATACCTAAATATCAGCATCAAAGTGATAAATTTAAATGTTATATCACTTATCAGTGAAGTTTTAACAAAGCAAGGATAATAAGTCCATAGTCCACATTTTAGTTTATTTATGTATCATAGCCATTGACATATCAATGATCATGCTGCAATTAGCAATGGCACAAGCAAAGATTTAATTAGAGCCTTTTGTAAAATGGTAACGTAAACAATGATACAAATAATAAGTGTTATTATTAAGTAAGTACTTTAAGTATATTCTGAGGTCAAAAATATAAACCTCTTTCTTTGCAATAGAGAAAAGCGGTTGCTCTATAAAGAGTGTATCAATGTATATATTTTATAGTAAATCAACCAAATCAAACTAACTTCTACGTTTTAAGAAGTATTTCGTAATAACGAACGACGTTATAAAGCGTTAACACTGTATATAATTAAAAGATTTAGGGTTAGGTCGTTTAGGATCTAACACCTATGGTAATTCATGATCTATCTGCCATTGTTCCTCTAGTAGTTCAACTACAATCGAATACGAAATGGTTAAATTATAAAATATACGTCAGAAGTTTCTTTAACTAAAAATAACAATAGTTATTTTATATATAACACTTCTATGACGATAACACTCATAGCTTACTCTTTTCTCATAAATAGGACAGTTCTCTTTCTACATGGAACCGTTGAAAGCTGTTTTGGCATCTTCTCTAAAATCTCCCGGAGTATTTCTCTCAAATATCTTTAATTTCGCTTTTTTACTGTTTGATTGATAGTAAGATCTTCTATATAATCAGAATGTAAATCTAATGTGTCTACATTTTCGATTTTAATGAAAAAAAAATGTTGCATTGTCTAGGAATAAGTAATACAATTAATTTCAATAATTTTTAGAAATGTCTGTTTATATGAACAAACATCACTGCTAAAGTAATGGGTTCACAATGAAACCTCACTGAGAAAATCATACAGCATATCCTGGGGTGTAACTTAGTCTTGGTTTCATTAAAATAGGTTCACTTTATCAAAAGTTATTGTAGTTTTAATGACGACGCGGCGTTAGTACGAGAGAAAAGTAGATAAGTAAATGGACTTAATACATTCAAATGACTTTATTAATCACTGTTTCCACGCGGACGGAGTCGAGGGCACAGCTAGTATACAAATATACGTTTAAAATGTATAAGCTATTATTATACCAAATTTCGTCAACATAGTGTATTAAAATTAGTAAATACTCTATGAATAGCCAAGAATTCTGAATATGGTTGCTAAGATTATTCATTATTATCAGTTAAATTGTGAAAATCAAATATCGAAAGAAGATTATACCCAATCTTTCTGTTTTTTAACGGCCTTTATTTTCTTTTCCGACTGAACCTTTAAATTGTCTATGAGAAATAATTTTGAGAAACATAAACGATTTAAAAATGCGAAACAACACAAACACACAACAAAGTATTCGTCGACAGTGTCAATTCGTACAATTAAAACAAAATGGAGTCGTTATAGCGTTTAAGGTGCGCGATAACAACAGGTGTTTTGCGGGTAACTGTCAGAAACAGGTGTGCTTAAAACCTTTTTAATGTTTATCAGCAGATCTTTAATATCTTTTAAATAATTTATTGACAAAAGAACATATACATACACATATTTATAAGTTCAAAATAAACTTGTGGTAAATGGATTGTTGCGACTATATCACCTACAAACGAAAATATTATTTCCCCAAATTGGTTGTGAATAATTATATGTTTTCATGGAGACAACTTCTTTGGCATGCTTGCTTTTGTAGTCATTTTGAATGAAGGCCTTTTATACTCGGCAGCAAGCAAAACTGTAAAGTTTTGACCATCATCGAATATCGAAAATATAGAACTTTCGAAAAGTATGATACACAGTAAATGTGTATTATCAGAAATAATCTACTACATAATATTTAGAATACAAGGATTTATTGACATACTGTACGATGTTTTTTTTAAATATATTATAGGAGGCAAACAACAGACTGGTCACTTAATGGTAAGTGATCACCGCCGTCCATAGACACTAGCAACACCAGGGAAGTCGCAAGTGCGTTGCCAGTCTGTGTTCGGAGGAGGGGGGAGGGGGAAAAGGGAGGTGGGCCTCCGGCGCTCTTACTGACCGATCGAAACGCAACATTGCAAGCACTGTTACTTCACGTCGGTTTTCATGCTGAAACCAGTAGTAGCTTCAGCGTAGCTCTACCACCTCTGACAACAAAGAATTGATTTCTGAACTTGGGAACGTAGATAACCACTTACAGCAAAGGTAAATAAATGTGTATTGGATGTTAAGGTTTAGTGAAAAAAAAATGCCACAAAATTATGAAATATTATCATCAGCCTGTAAAGGAGCCACTGGTATGTAGGGAATGTAGGCTCATAGGCCTCTTCCCGAATGGGATTGATTGGCCGCTGTCACGTATCACTGCAACCACTGGTTGTTTTTGTACCAGTGATACATGGCCGCTGCCATTCCCTTCCAGGCGAAAGTACAAAGTAACGTCCATCTTAAATTCAATTCCTTAATAAAGAAATTCTGAGTTAAATTTTGCATCCACCTGTACCTCCCTCTCGTCGTAGATTCAATTATTCAAACCTAGCTGATTACGCAAACCCTTTGTCTGTGATATTGCACGGCCGAGCCCGTGTGGAACTTGTTTTGATTTTACGTTCATACATTAGTTATGAATTGCTTTGAAATTTGGTACACGGCAAGAACTGGAATCTTTTATAATAGACTAGCAGTCGTCTGCGAATTTGTTCACGGTGACGTACAATATAAAAATAAATAAAATATTATCTAGTGCCTATATAGACTAGCTGTCACCGTGGCTTTGCAGATGTTTTTATTATTAATCATAATTACTATACATTGTAATAAATAGTTTAGTTTTCTATATAAATAAAAAGCTTTTGTCAAATGTTTGTGAGTGCGTCGCGTCACTTCATAACATCTACACCCTATCTTCTTAATTATTTTTGAAGTGACAACTTCTTTAGGCGCCTTTAGTTTTGGCAGGAGATAAAGTTAGGATTTCGCGTCATGACATGTTAGTAAACCGACCGAGTGATCAGTCAGACTAGTATAGCAACGCGTAATATAGCGGCCTGTGTACATCTAATGTAGCGCCCTGTGTACATCTAATATAGCGGCCTGTGTACATCTAATATAGCGGCCTGTGTACATCTAATATAGCGGCCTGTGTACATCTAATATTGATATTTTATATTGAGTTGTGCAACCCATTATATGTTTGATTAATCAATAAATAAAAAAATAAAAATTTATATGATTATTTGATTATTGTTCGAAGGGCCAATAGATAAGAAAACCAGAATAATGTTAATCATTTCAATCTACGAATTATGAAATTTAAATAATTTATGTAAAAATTCAAAAGAGAACACAGTTATTTCATTGTTTTGAGTCTTCACGTCTGTCGGCTGTTCTTATGGCTACCTGTCATGATTTTTTTATTGTGAATTTATTGTTGAATTTAATGTAAAAAATTTAAATTTAAATATTATGTAATTACGTTAATAAAGGTTATCTAATTACCTACATTATAATTACACCATGTTGCTATCAAAGTAAACACCAACTATAAGAACTATAAAAACTTATTTTTATTCTTAAAGCTTTTGCTTGTAGTGGTTTCAAAGGCGCATCAATTATCTAATCGTCTCCTGCTAGCATATGCCACGGTCGTTTTAAAATTGTAACCAACCCATAACATGGCGGTGATATATCTTCTAGTGCTCATTTCATACTACTATCATCAGATCAGTCCCCCAACAGATGTTTAGACAGTCGCGCTTGTGGACCAGTTTCTTTAGGCTTAGCACATTACCATCTCAGTTTTTTTTTATTAGGTACAAAACGCTAAGTTAAACTATTATTATTTAAAAAAATTGTATGTAGTTCACACGAGGTAGAACGGGAACTTTTAAAAAGAAAGCGAGAAGATCGTATATTTCACTGTTCTCCAATACCCGAAGGCAAGCGAGACACTACTGCCACTCTACACGACACAGTGTTTACCCCCACCATTGCATCGACACAGGAAAATGTTGCGGATCAGAATTTAAAAAAATCAATGCGATTATTTTACCTCTATGACTATTGAACAAATATAAACTATATCAACTAATGTATGATACTAATATGAGGCGAACAGGCCTATATTTGAACAAACAAATACATGACAAACAGGCACGGTAACTATATAGGAATGTCGCTAGAACCCCGAGACTAATATAGCGGTGTCGCGTGGGCAATAGGCTTCGCAATCAAACGTGGGCGATATGATTACAGTGATCTAATACAATCCCCCAAAAGGAAGAGTTTTCGCATCAAATGATAAGTCACACACTTTGTTAAGATAAAAGATCAAAACTCGAATTAAATGTGAGCTCTAAAAATTTATGATTTTCTTATATCTTAGCAGGCAAACGAGCAGGTTGGTCACCTAGCAACACCAGGGAAGTCGCAAGTGCGTTGCCAATCTATGTTTGGAGAAGTGGGGAGGGGGAAAAGGGAGGTGGGCCTCCGGCGCTCTCACTGAGAGCGAGTTTTCTATGAGAGGGTGGTACTACCCTAGACGAGCCGACCCATTCATGCCGAAACCAATAATAGCTTCAGCGTGGCTCTACCACTCTTAAAAAGGTGGTAGCTAGCCAGGCGGGGTTAGAAAACGCGTTACCACTATGTCATGGTTTCCGTACGACGTTTCTCTTCATCGAATGCACATACTTTTGCGAACGTGTCGAGCTAAGTTCAGGCTAACAGAATGGCGAGCTCGCGCTACCGTGTGTAATTACACGAACCATTTGGAACCACTTTTCACCCCCTCATATCTCATAAACTATTTCACATAAAGAAGTCAGACCTTGGGATTTAATATTATACCAAGTTATAAGCAGAAATGATATTTTAAGTTATTATAACATATTTTATCTTTATATATATATTTCTTGTGTGCGTGTGTATGTCACTGAACTCCTCTTAAACGGCAGGACCGATTTTGATGAAATTCTGTGTGCGTATTCGAGTGGATCCGAGAATGGTTTAGATTTGCAATTGGACCCGGTAGGTGGCGCTGTGGTTGTGTTTTAGTATTTTTTATATTATCGAGGCAGTACAACGTCCGCCAGGTCCGCTAGTGTTGTTATAAATAAATTTCAGGACTGACCATTGAAGTTGGCCTACCCGTTTAGATCTCGCTTTTTTTTCGTTGAATTTAACAATCAAGGCATATATCATAATAATGAACTTGGCTATCATGTCACATTTATGTTTTGATGGGATTTGAACCTACGTCCAATGACGCGATGTCCGAACGTTCTATCAACTAGCCAATCATCGCTTCTAAGGTTAATTCTCCAAATGGTGTCACGATACGTCACCATATAGTGACGTCACATCTAGCGAGAGTCGATTGATTATCTTCTATGGCATTAAAAAATAAAAGAAATGTTAAAAATATCTATTTTTGCATAAATGCAAATATCCAGTTCTTTATTGTTACATATTTTTGATATATTTGTTCTTAAATAATGAGTGCGTTCAACTCGCTGATTCATGTACCTACTTGTTTGATAAGATAAGTAGTTATTTAATCGTACAGTTTTTATCTTTCATAGTTGCGTTACTGTCTGACTTTCGAGTTGCTTGTATAACAGTAAACTATTTAAATATATCAACTGAACACATTTTGTTTTGTGAAGTAAATGAGTTTAAATGCTGTTTTTGTGAATTTTTATTATATAGTTTTTAACTTGAATTACTAAAAAATAGTCGAAGCAGTCATAAGGACTGGCGGTAGAAGTGAAAACTCAAACCAATGGAATAACTGTATTCTTTTTGGAATTGATAAATAAATTATAGTCTGAATTAATTAAATTTCATAATCTTTAATTATAAATTATCAACTTTATTCTGGTTTTCACATCTATTGCCGCTCCGAGCAGTACCTAAATATATCATTATATTAATACGTGAAGCCTAAACTTTGTATCCCTTTTTAACGGAATTGGGCGAACGGATGAACGTGAAATTTTGCATAGTTAAAGTTTATATGGAGGAGAAGTGCAGAAAGCTATTTATTTTATATAAAATGCATTAGAAGTACATTCAATTAATTAAAATATGCATTACTCACACTAATGATTCAATTTTACACAACATATACACACATGTAAATAAAAAAGACATTTTGACATCTGTCAATAAAGGACTTTAAAAAAGGTTATGAAGGAGGTTGCTATGCCCGACTGTATGTATTATTTTACTCTTACATTCCAATTACCCTTTTTCATTTTACATTCAACAATGATATTAATCCTAATAAGATGCAAACTTTAAAAAATCAATGAACTATGGTCGAATGTCGACCATCGGGCGCCCACTAGTACATTTTATTTAATTTATTAATTAATTAAACATATGATGGGTTGCACAATCTCAATAAAAAATAACAATATTGGGTTTATACTACGCGTCGCTAGTCTGACGCAAGCTGCACAAGCGCAATACGTTCTGTCACGCTTACTAGCATGTCATGACGCGAAGTCATATTTATCTCCTGCCAAAAAAACGCAACAGAAGAAGTTGTCACTTCCTAAAACTCCCGTGAAATTAAAATTAATTGAATCGAACTGAAATATGGTGTTAATTTGATTAGGCTTGTGTGAGAGAGTATATAAATCAGTAAGCTATTATAATAAAGTAGTAGTCCGGTGAAGCTGTAGAGCTGTAGACCTTGCTAGGCCAATAACGTAGTTAGTTCGAGAAAAAAAAAGATGTGGTGTCGTGGGACACCAGGCAGGAACGAAGTTCCTTAGGCTAATGTAGAATCGACATAATTTGCAAAAAAAAATGCAAGAAAGAAGGAGAAAAAAAAACATAACAAATATATAAATAAAACTAATGTAGAATCGACACAACTTGCAAAAAAAAAAAAATTATCTAAATAAAAAACTTGTACAGAAACACTGTCAGGATTCATTATTATTATTATTTTTTATTATTTACAGAAAACCTGTATACACTGAACAAAAATAATCGTCGCGACACCACACTGTTCAATGCGAAATAGAAATGAAAATATCTGGCTTGCTTTCTATAAGAGAGAGAGAGAGACAGACAGAGAAACATGCGCACGCCGCACAGCTTACAATAGCTTACTATAGCAAAAAGTGTCGTTACAACTTTTCATAAGAATTTTTTCCGTCTAGCCCCCTTTCACAATGCGCGATAAGGAACTTCGTTCCAAAAATAAAGTCAGTATTGTATTAGCATCTGTTGTATCATTTGGGATCGGGATCCCTACACTTGATATTTGCACTAGAATTGGTTGGCTGATATGGCAGCTAACACAAGAATGCTAAAGTGGCTGAACTTAAAATTGTAAGGTGCATTACATACAATTTCTGTAATTATCTTTTCATTGTTTTTATATAATAGGACGCAAACGATGTTAAGTGATCACCACCATTCGTAGACATTAGCAACACCAGAAGAGTCGCAACTACGTTACCAGCCTGTGTTTGGGAGAGGGAAGGGTGGAGAGAGAAGGGCACCTCCCTTATCCTTATCCGGCGCTCTCACTGACCAAACGAAACGCAACAATGCAAGCACTGATACTTCACGTCGGTTTTCTGTGAGAGGGTGGTACTGCCCCGGGCGAGCCGACCTATTCGTGCTGAAACCAGTAATAGCTTCAGTGTGACTCTACCACCTACGAAAACCATTCATTCTATGTAATAGATTGTGCAATGTTATTAAGTCCTGTTTTTGAGTCGAAAGATTGTGTGTGTCCCTGAACGAACGATTTTGTACGATGACAATAATTTTCAATTCTGCATGGGTATTTCTATATGTTCGTCTAAGAATATAGAACGAGAAAGGATCACAAGAACCAACTTCTGACGTACTTATAAAAATATATTCTTACATCAGCCAATAAAGAAGTGTATTATTATTACATAATATGTAACAAATTATTTATACTAATAAATAAAAAGGAAGTGTAATTAACTATGAAGGTAGTATACGGTACTGTTAACAAAAAGCGTTTTTTTTTGTCTGTCTTTTGGTTACTGCTAATCTTTGAAACGGTTGGACCGATTTTGACGGGACACTCACTGGCAGATAGTTGATGTTATAAAGAGTAACTTATGCAAAAAGTGTGTGTGTACTTATGTTAGAAGTTATACTTCTTTGGCGTAACAAGATAAAAATCTTTTCAAAAATTTTATTTTTCTCCTTATTCTACGTTTGTAGAAAAAACGACACTAACAATAGAAAAAAGGTATTTAATACATTGAAAGTTTTAATACAAAGAAACAAAATGTTGACTATAGTTAACTTCAGGGTGTCGGCTTTTCGTGACGGTGTGCGCGCGCATCGTAAAAAAATACTCTCATTATGTTTCCCTAACGCACCAAAAGAAGTATAACTTTAAAAAGTATAGGGTTCCGCACAAATATAATAACCTACAGAAGCAGTTCCAGTATCCAGCACACACTCTATGCGCACTTTTACTCTGAACAAAAGATTTTTTATTAAATTAAAATAACGGACCGTTTCAAATATAAATGATACTTGATGGATTATCTATTGTACATTCAACCAACGAGCGAGATGATATACCACAGTCGTGACGTCACAGTATGCGACAAGTCTTTGAATTCTATAACACTAGTATTTTTATCAATATTTCAACCAATCTCGTTTCAAAAGAACCTATTAAAATTTGGCCTAGTGACTGATTTTTTACATTCACCTTTAAACCCTATAAAGGTAATCGCCTAGCTTTTTTATTACTAATTTATACGCGAAGATATTTAATTTAACTACCAATCTGTGTCAATTTCCGCCGATTAGTGACATCGTTTGATATCGCCTCAAGTGGATTACCTAAGCACAATCTATATTATAATAAAACTGTAGCAGGGTCAAATCTGTACATTAAATATTTTTTGAAAATTTTGATGGGGTTAGGCTTTGTTGTCGATATAGAAGCCAAAAATAACCCTTTTAAAATTTTTGTCTGTTTGTCTGTCCCTTTAAACACGTATTACTCTGAAAGTACTGAACCAATTTAGACGAAATTTGGCACAGTAATAACCAATATTACAAGGTTACATCTAGGATACTTTTTATCTCATAAAACACAAGGGATTCTCCAGGATAACGGACGAAAGTAAAAAAAATGTAGTTCATGATATTCTTGACGAATTTTGGTAAATTTTCTTTGTGCTATATATAGCAGACAGATTAGCTAAAAAATTAAGCTATATTTCCATATGCTACTTCAAAAAAAATACCAAAAAAAAAACGACCACCGTGATTCGAACCGTCGGCTCCGTCGAAACATATAAAGCCCCGTACGTTACAACTGAGCTACGCCTACATGACATTTCTGTACGTAATTATCGACCACGTATAAAACATTTATGTAGACGAAACTGTCACTTATGTTGTTACATTTATTTCATTGTATAAAAAAATGTTTGCTAAACAAAGGTGACAAGATTTATTTATTTATCTATACTATAATAAAACTGTAACAAAGCCAAATCTGTACATTACAAGGTTACATTTAGGATACTTTTTGACCCATAAAACGCAAGGGGTTCTCCAGGATAACGAAAGAAAAGAAATTAGTTAATGTAACTAGACTTTTTTGCGACACCTTAGTATAAGAGCCAGCAACGTTGGAAGAACGAGAATTTGAGAAAAGTTGGTTCTTTAATATGAAGATATATTATGCCCTTCCAAACACGATTCAGGATACCTGGTAGCCGGTTAACGTTGTATTTTTTAATGCGAATTACACCTTTACAGATCAACATTTTGATTTATAAATAATTTAAGGAACATTTTTTGTCAGTAACTTTTATAAGTTTAACGTTTATACGTTATTAAAAACATGAATTTTTCACTGCCAGACAATTTTGTTATTGACAATAATGTGCCTGGTGATATTCTTTATAAACAAAATAATTCATTTCAAACCATTTTATTTTTTCCCTTGCAAAGAACATATTTCATTTTGTTAACCAGGCTCTTCCACAATTATGGCTATCTTTATTATACAGCCAGTGTTGCGCTAAGCTAGAGTTATAACTAAGTTATTCTATACATAGGTTTTGGTAGGGGGTAGAGCCACGCTGAAGCTATTACTGGTTTCAGGATGAATGGGTCGGCTCGCCCGGGGTAGTACCACCCTCTAACAAAAAGCCGACGGGAAGTAACAATGCTTGCATTAGTGCGTTTCGTTCGATTAGTGAGAGCACCGGAGAGGCCCACCTCTCTTCCCCTTCCTCCTCTCCCCTTCCGCTTCCTCCCCCTCCAACACAGGTTGGCAAGGCACTTACGACTCTCCTGGTGTTGCAAGTGTCTATGGACGGTAGTTATTACTTAACACCAGGTGACCCACCTGTCCGTTTGCCTCCTATGACATAAAAAAATACATTATATTTTTAATTTACCCTTTTTTATGTTGAAATAAAATAATATTAAAAAAAAGTGTGTGTGTGTACTTATGTACACGCATTAGAAGTTATACTTCTTTGGCGTAACAAGTAAAAATCTTTTCAAAAATTTTATCTTGCGCCTTATTCTACGTTTGTAGAAAAAACGACACTAACAATAAAAAAAAGGTATTTAATACAATGAAAGTTTTAATATAAAGAAATACAAACAACAAATACAAAGAAACAAAATGTTGACTATAGCTAACTTCAGGGTGTCGGTTTTTCGTGACGGTGTGTGCGCGCAACGTAAAAATTTACTCTCATCATTTTTTTGTTACGGTGTGCGCGTTCATCGTAAAAATTTACTCTCATCATTTTTCCCTAACGCGCCAAAAGAAATATAACTTCAATAAAATTACAGATATCTTAACATGGTTTGAACATACTTCTTTATTTACAAAAAATTGCATCGGGCACATTATTGTTAATATCAAAAATGTCTGGCAATAATAAATTCACGTTTTAGTAGCGTTTAAAAGTTAGTGAAAAACAAAACATTCTAAAATTATATAAAGTTCAATATTTTTGCCTGTAAAGGTTTACCGGCAGCCAATTCGCTGTCGAAACCGTTGCCTAGCTCTTAGACAAATAGTCACAGGCAAGTGACAGATGACACATGTTGCTCATATCTTTTTAATATTTATGTTTTTCTTTAATACAATGTAGTGTGAAAAAGTTTTAATACAAGTTGAAAATAGTTATGATGTCATTCAGTGTTTAATTTATCATTATTTATTTTATGAATATATTTTAACGTTTAAATTACAATTTAACTCTATCAACTTGATATTTTATAATGTAAACTATACTGAGCGTATAGTAAACGCCTACAAAAAAGGGAAAGGAACTACGTTCCAACTGGAGGTCCATGGACCTCTCAAGCTTTTTTTACATTACTGCCAATATACGTAGGTTAGTTTTTATTTTAATTGAACCCGGTAGATGATGTTACGAACGGGTTGTAGGCTTATTGGGACAGAAGTTACTGGGACAACGTACTGGGAAGACATTTATCGGCAATATATGTAGGTTATTTGTTATCTTAATTGGACCTGGTAGGTGATGCTGCGAACGGGTTCAAAGCATATTTTAAAATATTTCTCACATACCAACTGGGTATATGTTTGAGTGAGTCCCTGGATAGTTGGGATTCACAATTTGAAACAGTAGGTATCGCTGCAATCGGGTTTTGAGATGTTTTTAGATTTTTCGCGTTTAAAAGTACAATCGAAACTGGCAATAACCGATTTGGTGCAGACGAAGTCGCACGGGTCAGCTAGTATTACATAAATTCTTACTGTTTTTATCACGCTTTTATTAGCTTCACCTGTATGAATGTATGTCGGCCCTTTGAGTCATAAAAAATCCAACTAAAAAACAGAAAATTAAATTAAATAAATTTAATAAAATACTGATATCTGGGGGTGCTGATATTAAAAGTGACGCATGTTAATATCAGCACCTCCAGATATCAGTATTTTATTAAATTTATTTAATTTAATTTTCTGTTTTTTAGTTGGATTTTTTATGAAAGCGTGTTTTTTTAGTTTTTTTCAACTATTATTTATTTATTTTAGTATGTGATCACAATCTCAATTTATGTTAAATTATGATGAGGCTTAAGACGGTAAACACGCTAAACCTGGAGAAATGCAAATGCATCTGCCGGAACATACCAACATGTGCTTGCCAACAGATTATCAACTTGAGGGTGGTGGTATCTAGCCAGGCGGACTTTAAAAATAGCTGTAACACCATGATGTTTTTGTTATTCACTTGAAGGTGGTGTAATGACCTACACTACTAGCATAGGAGTAGTGGGTATAGTAATAATGCTTTTCAATTTAACCTTCCAGAAGGTACACCACACTTTTGCTATGTACCGAGAGGAATCTGTCGCTGCCGAGTGTGGTTTCGGCCATGCTCGGCAGCGAACAGGCTTGGCGAGCTATGGCATCCTTCTGCGAGGAGGTCATCTCGCAGAAGGAGGCGGCGTAGAGGGCCCGTGAGGTAGATCCTTTAAGTGGCCCTCTCCGCCAACGGAGGGCCGGCGGGAGGAGGCGGCGATTTGCTCGACTCCTCCCGCCACCGTAGCCGGACCTGAGGGGATGGGCCGGGGGGCCCATCTACTCATTGCACAGGTTCGGCGGACGAGGGGGCGCAGCCGGTGTGTACCCGGTTGCCTCTATAGGTAGGAGCCCGGCGGTCACCTTCCGCCGGGCGGACCGTTGGGGCGGCTCTCCAAGGGGAGAAGCATAGATCGATCCCTTGCCGCCCCAACAATACGGTCTGTCGGTACACCGTGGGGTTTTGGTCCGTGCGAGTCGGACGTAACCCACCCTCTCCCCCGGGAGGGTGGCGTATCCATAAGGGATTTCCCCACGTAAAAAAAAAAATGTACCGAGAGTGCCGGAGAATGGAGTATAAAATGATTACACGGGTTGTTTAGCTGGATCCGCTGGGTGCCTTAAGCGCTCGCCTTAGTAGTCTGGTGAAATTGTTAAGACCTTGCCAGGTCAATAGCGTAGATAGTTCGAGGAAAAAAAAGCTTAGTTGGATGTTTATTAAAGACTGATTTCACTACACTTTTTTTTATTCGAGCTGACTACGCTAAGCAAGGTCTTAACAGCTTCACCGGGATTTCACTACACTTTAAACGACTCTTCTTTGTCTTATATACATTTGCTATATGAAACATCTGATCGCTATAAAATGTCCTCCAGGTTTACGAGTTATTGCAACCCCTTCACAATTGTTGGCCCGTAAAAACAATAGGGGCGAAGTCGGTAGCAAAAGTTAAGAATATATAAAATTATCTTTTCTTACAATAATAAGACGCGAGACTTTCTATAATACATATAGTTAGATAATAGGCAGTTTGATATGTAAATGAAGTATAAATTGTATTTAATGATATGCTATTAGTGAGTAGTGATATATGATTTCAGAATTCCAGTTAAGGAACTTGTCCGAGGCAATCGGTTCTAGTTTGCGAGAGGTTTGCCTCGGCCGGCGCCTACACATCAATGTGTCGACACATTCTGTTTAGGGCTGTCGCTATTCCAATATTACTTGTAACAATAAAAATTTGGCCTCATAATATTCCTGGTGCTTAAGTTGATTAAAGTATACAGTTCTTGTTAGTAGGGAAAACTGGTATATAATGTATTGCAAATACCAATTCCAGTTATACGTATCAGAATTATATATAAAAAGATTCACCTATCTTACTCTTCTTTAGAGAACTGACAGGGTTATGTCGACTAATAATTACATTATCCTGGGATAAATGCGACTTTGAGTAAACTTATTTCTAAACAAACTATTACCCGCGGCTTCGCGAGCGTTATAGTGGTTTCGTCTTTTCCCTTGGTACAATACTTGTTTTGTTTGTATAAATGGTATCCCATATATTCTCTTTTGTACCCCTGAGTTAAAATATGCAAAAGGTCAAGATTATTGGTTAAGAAGAAAACGCGTAAAAATCTAATAAACAAACTGAAATTCGTATTTATAATATTACTAGCGGGCTTCAGCAGACGTTTTCTCGCCCTGATTATAAAACAAATTCTTGGCAAATCATATAGTAATTCATTTAATATAGTCTCGAAGATCTCTATCTTCTCTCTAGATTTAAGGTATAAATGCATAGCGAAATTTGTGGTTAATCCTGAACTAGTGGGCTAGATTTACTCTTCATAGGACACGAAAGCAGTCCAATTAACAAACGACTACTTAACTAGAGTTAGTTACTCTAGTATAAAGAGAAAACTAAAATGATAGTAAACAAACAAGATGCAGAATCGTTGTCCTGATACCTTTAATTTTAAATAATATTATGGACGGGGTGAAGATACGTGTTTTAACAATAGAGCATAAACGATCTCACTTATAGCACCCAGAACGCACCAGAAGGTTAGAAAAAACACTAGTGTACGAGTATGTTATTGGGAAAATCCTAAATTACTGTATGACCAATTATAATCCCAATATATTCAATGTAGTGTTATTTTTAATAAAGGAAGAAACATATACAAAGTGATTGGATTAGTTTCATTTTTGCAATACATTTTTTCCTCCTGTAAGTTTTTGTTTCGTCTGTCAATCTTATATTAAATGTTTTGACGGGTCTTCAACGGTTATTACTGATTACAGTTTTTGTGTTATTAATGTTTATTGTTATAACGTTATAATAACTTAACATATCAGTAAACTTTTTAAATGTCTACTACCTCCTGTATCTAATAGGTAATCTGGATAAATGAAGCCTCAATTTCTGGAAGTACCACATTCTTGTCGCATAAAACATTTTTGTTCAAATACTTCTAATGAATCAATATAGCTTATGTGTTCGACTTCTGCTATGCTATAATACCTTACTTAATCTAACTTAAAGTTATCTTATTAGGAACTTTAAGTAAAAGTTTTTTTTCTGGAGTTTGAAGGTGGTAGAGCCACGCTGAAGCTATTACTGGATACAGCATGAATGGGTCGGCTTGCTCGGGGAACTACCACCCGAACCACAGAAACACCCACGTGAAGTAACAGTGCTTGCATTGTTGCGTTTCGTTCGGTCAGTGACAGCGCCGGAGGACCACCTTGCCTCCCTCTCCCTGCTCCCCTCCCACTAAAGACAGGCTGGCAACACACTTATGGATTGTTAATTTATTGTCTGAATAAATACATAACACTGTATTCGTCAATCATTTCATCACAATATTCATTTAATATTAAGTGCCTAAGATGACATCACAATGAACCTAGAGGTGGGCTGAACTCGTACACCAATACGTATAAGAACTTTGCAACATTCGTTAATGTGAAAGTAGTTTTAACTGAAAATAATATTTGTTAACTAGTTTTTGCTTACGTCTTCGCTTGCGTTAATATGGATGTCACCTTTTCCTAGGGTCAGTACTTTTTTCTGGTTATATAAGGAAATACCCCCTAGTTCCTTTTTAATAACCTTGCCAATAAGTATCTACAATTTTAGGACTCTCGGTTCAATGATTAACTCCTGGACTGTCCACAACCATATGGGTTTAAGCTCCATACACATAAATGTAAACCTAATGATGGTAACAGACTATTGGAAGCAAAGTTAAAAAAGCCGTATTTTTTAGGAAAGTTGAAAATGTTGAACAATAACAAATTATGTAATGTAAAATTAGGGTTTTAAAAAAGTCGAGGCAGTGAATGCCGATAGAAGTGGAAACTTAAAACCAAGGAATAACTGTTTTTTTTTATTTATAAATAGTTTAAAGTCTGAATTCATTAAATTACATAATTTGTAAATTTAAATTATTCACTTTATTTTGGTTTTCACATTTATTAGCGGTCCGAGCACTAATTATATACATTTTATTAATTAATCAAACATATAATGGGCGGCACAATCTCAATACAAAATATCAATAATAGACGTAGACAGGCCCTATATACTACGCATCACCAGTATGACCAAACCGCGTATGCGTAATACGTTCGGTCACGCTTACTATTATGTCATGATACAAAGTCATAAACTTATGCCATGCCAAAAAAATACCGCTCGACGCGCCTAAAGAAGTTTTCGCTAAGAAATTTCGCTAAATATTTATAAACATGATCCGCCATTTTGATATCTGGGTCTTAAAAAATCAGCCAAGGGGTTAAGACGTTACAGCATAACAAACAAACTCATTCGCTTTAACAATATTAGTAAGGATACCGAGCTACGAGTGATCATTCTTCAGACTGTATTTTTTTTTTTTTTATCGTAGCACGGCAAAGTGACTTTACTGTGCCTGATGGTGAGCACAGTATAATCTAAAAACAATGGCGACCACCGAGAGACACACTATCCCTCACCGGTCGCCGCTGTCATGCCGGCTTGCATAAATGTCTCTTCACGTTACGCTTGAAGGACCCCATATTATAGGAAGGAGGGAACACACTGGCCGGGAGATTGTTCCACAGCTTCACGGTACGGCAGAGATAAGAAATCAATTGTATTGAAAGTTATTGAAAAAAAATGACTATCGAAATTAAAGTGTTTGTCTACATTTCTTGAACATGTTTGTGACATCCATAATACAGTTAAATTTGGTCTTGTTGGAGTATAACATAAATTACGTTGACGGGAGCAACCCTACTTCTAAAGTGTTACCGAACAAAAGTGAAAGATGCATTTTATTAATCCAGTTTGCTAATTTTAATTTCAAAATTTAAACATTTTCCTGCTCAAGTGATACAGTTTTGTGTATTGCCTAATATTATAGACTCGCCTGTCTGTGTTGTTGCTGTTATGACGCTTTTAGTAACGATTTTGACTTTTAAATCTGGTTTAATTAACAATTTTATGTCTTTATTTTATTGTTTTATTTTATAACTGACTTATACGGAGTACATTTTAAAAGCATAAATGAGAATAGGATTTATTTTTGTGCAAATACTATTTGTTATGTTTCATTTAAAAGAATTTCGCTTTACCACATGTAGTCTATTGTCTACTGTCACTTGCATTTGTATACAGGGTTATTGGTATTTCGACGTATTCACATTAGGTGACAGGGGTGACTATTTTTGATAATTTTAATCTCCATATGTATTATGCAAAAGTGAACCATTTTTGAGTTATCGTGTTTTTTAGCGTTTTTCAAAATAAATCAAAAACAAAAAATTATTTGCAAAATGTATCAATTTAAATTTCATAATAACTTCTGATCTATAAAAAAACGATTAAACACCGGTTATTTTATCAATATTAAAACAACAATTATCGGTTCAAATTTAAAAAGACATCATTACACTCTTGCTAATCAGAGGGAACTTAAAATTGGTACAATAATTAATATTGTAGTTGTAATTAGAGATAAGAGATAGCGCGTAATTGTTCTAGGTAAAACATGTAATATCTTATGATAAAAAAAAATTAACCAAAAAATGAACAATAAATAATAGTTTAAAAAAACACGCTTTCATAAAAAATCCAACTAAAAAATAGAAAATAAAATTTAATAAATTTGGATTAAGAATAGTGTAAATTAGAAATAAATGTATATTTTTGTAAAAAGTGACAAAATTAGATATAATTTTTTTTAACTTTTTTTTTCGGATTATTGCATTGTCATCGACCTTTGTGAGGTGTGCAAAGTTTGAATTAAATCTGATCGTTCAAAGTAGGACAAAATCGAGCTCAAAGGGGTCGGTTACATACATATATACAGGTGAAGCTAATAAAAGCGTGATAAAAAGAACGAGGCCGCGAGAAACTGCTAGTATGTAATAAATGTATCACCATTTAGATTCGGTAAATATCTTATTTTTGTAATTCGCTTTCAAACACAGTACCTTATGAAGTAATGAACGAGTTGCACAAACGTGGACAATTTCAATTTGCAATTCCGACCCATATGATTTGTAAAATCGCTTTATTACCATAAATGATTATTGTAACATTGGATTTGAATTCTGGGTCGCGCGTTACGACCATACATAGATTGACAAGGGAAACCGCCTTTGTTTCAATATTACTTTTGCTGTTCTGTTAAGTTCCAGTATGTAACGTTATGTATGTGGTCACAAAATCGTATGTTGTATAGATAAGTAATAAAAAAAGATTGTATCATATAGTATATTCTTTGGAATCTTATATATTTTCACATTTTTCGTTCACGTTTTCGTTTACCTGTCATATGTATACTAATATTATAAAGTTTGAGGGTTTGTTTGTTTGGTTGAACGCGTTAATAAAGGAGCTACTGGTCCGATTTGAAAAATTATTTCAGTGTTAGATAGCTCATTTATCGAGGAAGGTTATAGGCTATATATCATCACGCTAAGACCAATAGGAGCGGAGCACGAATGAAGAATGTTTCACAATCGGGTTTTTTTTCATTCTGAGAGCTTCCGCTGCGTGTTAGCGTTAACCCCAAGTAACTGTTCCACGCGAACGAAGTCACGGGCGGAAGCTAGTTCCATCTACAACAAAAGTTGTGGTGGCCTAGTGTTTTGATCGGTGGAATATCAACCCGATGTTAGTATGTTCGAACCCCAGCATTTACCAACGAATTTTTCTAAATTCGCGTACATTTACTAATGTTAAATTGGTAAGACTATCCATCAAAACATCATGAGGTGACCAGAACCTGAGAAATGTTTTTATACTGTTACTGTATGTGGCAAAACATACAACTATGAAACAGAGTTTCAAATCACCAATACGTCGTGGGCTGGCGTGGTTATTATGCCCATAACTTTATTAGGGAACAGGCCCATGGCCCTGCAATGGGTTCCTTACAGGCTGAAGATGATCACGGTTAACCTAACGATAGTCGTATGCACATAACGGGAGCAAAAGCTAGTTTAATATCATAAGAGATTCTCGTCAAGTGGTAAAACATACAAAAAAAAGTGTCTGTGTAGTTATGTACCCGCGTTAGAAGTTATACTTCTTTGGCGTAACGAGATGAAAATCTTTTCAAAAATTTTATTTTTCGCCTTATTCTACGTTTGTAAAAAAAACGACACTAGCAATAGAAAAAGTTTACTATAGCTAACTTCAGGGTGTCGGTTTTTCATGACGATGTGCGAGCGCATCGTAAAAATTTACTCTCATCATTTTTCCCTAACGCGCTAAAATAAGTATAACTTCAATAAAAATGTCGAATATTACCACACATTAGTATTATGAATGATTTTAAAATTGCCGGACTCGCGATTAAGGATTCATTATGCAAAAACGCCTTATTAGGATGTGAGACAAATATTAAGGCGCCACAATAATAATTGTTATTTATATATTCTTGTCAATATGTGAGTCAAGTTTGGGACATCTGGCGTTCTTTAAAATGATGACATCACTATGTCCACTCAGTTGTTTTGATTGCACGAGCTTAGTTTATAGATTAAAAGGGGAAAATTATTCTCAATAACCTAGATCTTATGTAGGTCATTGTTTCAGTTTCACGAAGAGATTTTCAAGGGCCTGTTATGCTGCCGTTGATTCACATTGTCGTGGAAAGGCTAAAATGAGGAAAACAGAGGGGGAGAATATACCATATTCCATTGCGATTGGATTAAAAAAAATATTCAGTCCTCGTCACTCTTTTTGGCCGCTCTGAATATTGATTTATGATCGAATATAGTCAATAATTTAATACAAAGCAAGGTAAAAATATTGTTATAGGAATTTAAAATTGGCATTTGTTTATCCTTAACTTGTTTCGACATTATACATATAACTCAACTAGCGAGCCCGGTGCACGTTGTTCCGCTTTGATAATAAAGAAAACCTTAGCAAAACCTTCCTCATGAATCAATCTATCTAATGGTGAAAACCGCATGTAAATCCGTTCAGTAGCTTTTGAGTTTATCACGAACAGACAGACAGACATACGTGGCAGAGGAATTTGTTCTATAATAGGTAGTGATACGTACTCATGTTTAAAAATGTTTTCTGCGCAACTTTATTCAGAACGGTGATAAGTTTTGCAATGACTTGTACATGCTGAGATGTATTCGAAAGTTATTAAGGAAAAAATGTATATCTTAAAATCTTATACTGGAAAATCCACGATGATATATGTCATTGTTTATGTTTTAAAGATAACCGGTACTGACCTCTTTGATTTCGTACAATTCTTAAAAAGTAATGGGTTATTTCCGAAGTTATATCGGTCTTATTAATCCTTATTCAATTACTTGGAGTTTTAGGGATCAAAGTCAGTCATGTAGTGACTTTATTATATTTATAATCTTGTGTTACTTGACTCTATATTTTATAATGTAGGTGGGTGGCACTTCACGTATGTTACATTAATCCCGTATAGTGTCGATGCAGTCAGGAATGCTTTATTTGGCCAAAGCTTCGCCTTACAATACTTGGTACATATTAATACGTAGATATCACAGACATCTTGCCTTTTAAAGGCCGATCTATGTAAGTCAAAGCGATTACTACTTACACATAATTCCGCAAAATAATTTAAGTGACACAAAAATAATAAAGTATGGACAAATTAATGTTACTTAAGCTATACAACAATTTTATATAATTATCCTTATTTATGTATATCTGATGTGTTTACTAATCTGTTTCGACATGTAGATCAGCGACATCTTGCCTTTCATAAGCCGAACTATGAAGTAAAAGAATATACTATTTATTCATAATTCTACAAAATAATTGAAGTAAATATAATAACGATCAAACTAATGATTCAACTCTATATAATAATATCAATTCTTATTTACGTCTTATTGAAATCTATATAATAATAATAATAATTCTTATTAATGTATCTTTAATATTGTGGCGCTAGTGTCAATGTGTCTCTCTAATGTGGTGGCGCTAGTATCAATGTGTATCTCTAATATATTGGCGCTAGTGTCAATGTATATCTATAATATGGTGGCGCTAATATCAATGTTCAGGTCGTGTTGTAGTCTCGTCTCTTGAATGTGATGCAGCGGCACCGGAGGTGGGTGATAACACGTAATTTAGTTTGTTTGGATGAGATATTTCCATATTATTATACCGTGGAGCATTATTGCTGAGATGCCACAAAAACTTCCTGGAAAGTTTTTAACATGGGCGCCACCATCTTGTCAGAACATTGATATAATTACAAGTTACTTATAATATATTATTATCTACTCGACAATAGCAGTAATATTGTAGAAGAATGGCTGCCAAAAATAATATGAAGAATTACTTATTTACTTTATAGTTACTTATCGGTTACGTTGAGCACTCATTAGGTATATAATCTAGATCACAATTGTTCTATACAGATATCATTTTAATAAAAATTTTCGAAGATATTACAGATTTAATATTAGGCGTGATAAAAAGAAATCTCCTTGTGATAAGGCTGAGGAAGTTTCTTTGACTTTGATATGATGAGGTAAGATGAGAGGGTTGTCGAATAACATCATAAGACTTGAGACATCCAAGCCAACCTCACCTGTACGTGGTGCACCCTGCAGAATAACGAACGAGGCAATGACGAAAGCGGGGTGGTAGGGTTTTACAGTCTGACTGCGTCGCAACCACCATGTATATGGCGAAAAAGCCCGTCATAGTGATTCGCTATTGAGGGTCGCGTTTCGGGATCAGCCTGTGCATATCCAGCTTTACGCAGGCCGGCATGACAGTGGCGACAGGCGATGGATAGTGTCACTTGGTGGTCGCCATTGTTTTTGGATTGTACTGTGCTTACCATCTGACACAGTGCAGTCATTTTGCCGTGCTACAATTTAAAAAAAAAGATGTGAATAACAATCACATACTTCTTGTGTCGAACTCTTACCAAGCCAAATTAATACATTATATTCGTGCGAAACCACGGTGTTGCTACTGTTTTGGTAGCTATATACATATTGGAATATTTTAATATTAGAACCGTAGTCCGGTGAAGCTGTTAAGGCTTTGCTAGGTCGAGAGCGTAGTCAGTTCGAGAAAAACAAAATGTTAGAATTTTGGTTTTTAAGATTTATCACATTTTTCGTGCCGTGTTTTCTGTGATCACATATTAAGACGTGTATACACGGATTCATTAATATTTAACATAATTAAAAATTGTAATATTAGCGAACCAGATATTCCTGTCACAAAGGTAAATAAGTAGAAAACCGACGTGAAGTAATAGTGCTTGCATTGTTGCGTTTCGTTCAGTCAGTGAGAGCGCCGGGGGCCCCCTTCTCCCTCTCGGCTTCCCCACCAACACAGGCTGGCAACGCACTTGCGACTCTTCTGGTGTTGCTGGTGTCTATGGACGGTGGTGATCACTTAACATCAGGTGTCCCACCTGTTCGTTTGCCACCTATGATATAAAAAAGTAATGAATGTACTTATTAATAACATATTAAAAATACGAATTTGGGATTGTCTATATGTTACGCCGTTACTACTGAATCGATTTTTTATGCCAAAAGGCAGCAAACAGGCAGCCCGCCTATCTGATAGTAAATGGTTACCGTTGCCTGTGGACAACTGCAATACCAGGGGGTATCACTGTTGCGTTGCCGGCCTTGAAAAGCGTATTTCAATCCCTATTTGCAGAGATCATTATCAAATTTTGTACAGACGTTATCTGTAAAGAACATACGGTAACTTTCGGCCAGCAGAAGAAAACACTGTTCTCTATTTCTGATAGTTTGAATCTAAATTAATGCAATCAAAGCGATTGCGTAAATATTAGTGAGAAATATTGAGAAGTGTGGATAAACTGAAATTATTGGGGTTTCTTTTACACGGAAACATTAGGTCGTATAATTTAAGGAAAAGAGAAACCGGTAACAGTACCTAAGACCTACCGGTTCTTAATGTAATTGACTAACATAAACGACTCCATAGGCAAAAAAAGTCATCAAAATCTAAATAACAAAATTATGAACACACATAGAATTTTTATACATCTATCTATATATATAAAAGAAAGTCGGGTTAGTTACACTATTTATAACTCAAGAACGGCTGTACCGATTTGGCTGAAAATTGGCGAGGAGGTAGCTTAGAGCCAGGAGACGGACATAGGATAAGAAGACATGTGAAGAAACTGCAGCTGACAAGAAATATGAGAGTTGCATTGGTTCATTAAGGATTTACATCTGCTGAAGATTTTTCTGAGCAATTTCTGACTATCGGTAATGGTCAAGTACCTGTCGACGAATGGAGCGGATAAATATCATTTCCAAATATGTTCTGTAACTTTGTCTCATCAAAAGACGAACTTATCAACAACAATGTATTTCCCAAATTCAAAATACAGGAACAATAATGAATGAGTAATGTACCTACTTAATTTTTTATTTGTATTTTCTAATAAACATTAAACTTAATAAATTCCAAAATTTGGTTATTTATTGCCTTCAAGGCGGAACAGAGTTCGCCGGGTCAGCTAGTAAAAATAGAAATTATTTATTTATTATTTTGTTTTGTTTCAGGTAATAATAATCTTACAACTTCAGCACGTAATAATGCCATTTAATTGGCATATTGTATTCAAATATCGGACGTAACACTAAAAAAATTATAAGGTAAGCTATTTTATTTTTGGGATACAACACTCGAGTTGAAAGATTCAGTCAGTCAATATATCAAAAAAAGCTATAGACACCGCCACGGTCGGTTGGAGGCACGATGAATTCTTGCGTCACAATTGTATGAAACTAAAACACTTTGTAACATTTCTGTTACTAATTAAGTTATGTCGTCTTTTGTAACGTCTAGTCCAAGGAATTACTTTTCATTTTAAACTCCAATCGCTTGTTTTTCAATATACCACATTACGTTCGTAGAATCGGAATGTTTTGCTAAACTCATGTACAGAATTCATGCGATAAACACAGTGTGTAGTGTTTGTGATGTCACAGAAATTGTATGGTTTTTGAGGTTTTGTCGACATCTTCGAATGTAATGAAGTGGATTTTATATATTTATTAATAATCTTGTATGTGGAAGCTATCTATATCTTGATAAGAGATCACTAGAAAAAGGGATCTGGTACAAGACCATTCAACCGAAACCTCATTTCGATGTTCCATGGATCGACCAAAATTTATTAAGTAGATCTGATAGCCCTCCGACTTCGCTCAGGATACATTACATCAAATAAGTTTTTGCATCTTATAAAAAAGCGAGCATCACCTGATTGCACGGTGTGTGGTGTGGTTGAGAATGTACAACACATTTTGATGGAATGTGTTCAATATCAAGGTTGTAGGAATTTTTTAAATGTTACTCGATCCATGGATGTAGGCATTTGTAATTCGATGCTATCAAACCCTCTATCGCAGAGTGCAAAATCGCTATACAGAATCGCAAGTTTAGCTTTAAGATGTGATTAAATGTCATTATTGTAAAATTTAATATTTGAGGCATATAAAATCAAAAACAGCTAAGTGCATAGAGACCAAATTTGCAGGAAACGAAAAAAATGTTTATCTATTCTCAGAGTTGGAGTTTTACTTATATTCAAAGTTTCAATTTTAGGGAGTGGCATAGGCTATTGATTTTGCCTGCCTATGGCCATCAGCTCTAAAAGAGAAGTTCAAGAAATAAAATAAAAAATGCGATAATTCCTTAACTGTATTTTATTCTTGCTTTACTTCTTATTTGATAACTTGGTTGTATTAAATGTATTTGATCCCAAAATCAATTTTAAAACGAAAATTAAAAGGCTTTAGCTGTATTTTATTTTTTGTAGGAATTAAATGTTGATTTGCAACCAATAAGACTAGATGGCTCCATGCTCAGTTCATTTTTAGAACTTGTGGCACTTAGCTGTCTTTGATTCTATATGCCTCATTTATACGATGTTCTTACGGGGCGTCATAATCGATATACGACAAAGCCCATATAAAAATAATCTTGTATTATTTGGCTCTATATATTGGTGGTGTTCTACGTAATATAGTTTGATTATTTTCCACAAGTGAAGGGGATGGGAAATAATACCACAGAGCATGGATTCAGACTTGCCACAAAAACTCCCTGGAATGTTCTAAAAAGACGGCCACCATCTTGTTAGTTTATTGAAATGATCGCAAGAAACTTGTCATTATCTACTCGACATTGGTGGTAATAATCTATTAGAATGTTGGTTGGCAAAAATTAAAAATAAATAATTTAAAATCATGCGATCCTTGCGGGGGGTACTTTTGCATCGTTGCTTATATATCAATTCTCTATTGAAAATAATGTACACAATCACCGTTTGCGTGCCATTTTTTGTACGTTCCTTAATTAACCGCTGATTAACATTGTGTTGTTGTCACCGACGATAAAAAAAAAACATCGATAATTCGCAAATTGGTTATTTACAATTAGTAAATACATAATGCATTTACATAATGAACAGATAAGCAAATAGATATTTATGATAAATAAATGAAATTACAGTTAATTATGTGAAATTAATTCCAAGTAATTACCGTAAGGTTTTATATTAATTTAATAGGTGTAATTATCTTAAGAAGAGCAAAATAACGTATATTATTATATATTATTTACTTCGTACTCAGTATTATTAGATAACCTGATAATTAGAGAGACTACTTTGTTAACTTATTTAACTTGGCGTTTGAGTATTTAATTGTCCAATAATAATAATGACGTCACACAGTCAACATAATAACGTCAAACACAATATCACATAGTCTGTAGTAGTAGTGTATATATGGATAAAGAAGGGTATTTGTTACCTTCAATAATATTACTGTAGATAATAATGTATCACATTGACGTAATAAATAAATATATTATTGCGAGCATACGGGCAGATAAATACCACTGACGAATGTCACGAAATTAAAAAAAATAATTAAAAACTTAGCGTATGCCATTTTGACCTATTCTGGCTACTTCGGAAGCCGATGGGTTAAATAATAATTATCTCGGAAGAGCTTGTTCTTTTTGTGAACGAGCTGTTCTAACTTATTTGTGTATGTATTAACTTTTACTTTAAAAAAAAACAACAACATTTATAAGCATAACTGTTGTTGCGTTTAAGTAGATTTCATGACGATGTTATTAACATTATAAACGTGAAAGTTTCTGAAGACGGTTAGGTGTTTGTAACTCTTGCAGGCAAAAACTGAGTGAATTGTGATGAACAGTAATATAGCTTACACGTCAGAAAAACACATAACTATAACATATATAATATGTTATACAAGCTGTGTCCGTGGTTTCGATCGCATAGACTATAAAATCGTGTTTTCTTGTAATAAAGCTTACCTATTTTGGATTATTTATATCTAAGTATTCATTGCAGACATGTTTTGTATACTATCTCACTTTTGTGTACTGTACTATCTCACGTTAACAACCCGTTATTCTTTTTATATATTCCCCCAAAAATCTACTTTTTAACGTCGCTTACACACGAGTACTATTTTTCTAACTTCACCATATTTTTAGTCGTAACGTGACAACATATTCACGTAAAACTTACACGCAGACGATGTTGTGGTCAAAGTTATCATTTATATATATAAAAAATACAACCCTTGTCAATCTTTTTGACTACTCTCAATATAGCTGTAAGTTCACGCTTGCGAATAATACAATTAAGAGTTAAAAAAATATTATTATAGAAATCTAAAATTGTCACTTATTTATTCTTAATTTTTTTTCGCTCTTATACATATAATGCTATACGTATTTATACCTAAACTAGCGGTAGCTGCGGACGTTGTCCTGCTTTGATAATTAAAAAAAAATTCTAAAATTCAACCGCAGCGCCACCTACCGGGTTCAATTGTGAATCTAAACCACTCTCGGATCTACTGGAACACGCACACAAAATTTTGTCAAAATCGGTCCAACCGTTTAGGAGGAGCTCAGTGACATACACACGCACAGAAGAAATTTATTATATAAATATTTGTATTATGTGCAATTACGTAGAGAGCGGTCAAAAAGTTTGGCATCGACACTAGAGAAAATCACATGCGGCTGCTTGTGATATATAGACGCGTGCTAATAAAATTTTTAGAGTTGACTCAACGCAGCGTTGACTAAGCTTATTCCTCTCTTCGTCATTGAATACGTAATATATTGCGACTATTCCGTAATCTCGAGCGATATTAGAAGCACTGCGTTGCGTCGCGGCGTCCTTCACAGCGTTTTTAAATAGCACACTGAACTTCTGTATCGGTTATAGGCACACATACAGACAGATCACCTCATAACAGCGTGAGAATCTCTAACACAACAAACATATATCTAAAACCCGAATCTACATAAGCTAAATGTATGAAAAGTGACCAGTAGGTAAGTTCGCAGTTGTAACGTCTACTACAAAGGAAGCGACAATATATCCAAATAGGCGATTGTTAATAGACAAGAGGCCTTTATTAAGTCATCTAGCCAATAAGTCGATATGAACAGTAACCCGAAAACATTGAATTAGATCACCGATCGCGCCTTGAAAGAGAAGTCGGTTAAAGTACAAAATTATATATTTAATTCGAAAGCCCGCGTTCTCATATCTCGGATAAGAAATTATAATTTATTCTAATCAAGTATTTGTCGTCTGATTCGAGTGAGTTGGACAGATTCTCTACATGATCTGTGTAGTTAGCCAGAAAATGACCTATCATACTAAAATAATGTAACTCTAGTATGGTTCCTAACCGTGCAGGAAAATGGTTGTTTCGCACTATTGTATTGTTCTGTGAGCTCTTTCAATTTCTAAGAGCAAGTTATCAGAGGCTGAATTCTCTTAAAACGAGAGTCTCGTATGAGACTGATAATAAATGCCTGTACAAAATTATGTGAACTATATAACTGCTTGTTATTTTCCTCAAATCTATACGTATAATAAGAATATAAAGCTAACGTGTAATATTGTATTTTATCGATTTTCGTGGAAAAAAAACTCAAAAAATACATTTCAATATTTTTTTTAAATGTACGTATGTCTGTTTGTATGGACACGCATCACTGCTAAAGTACTGGGTTCACAATAAAACCTTAATAATAACCTTAACCTAAGAATAACTTAGTCTTAAAATCGATTCGCACTATCAAAAGTTATTGTAATTTTAATGACGACGCGTCGTAAGTATGAGAGAAAAGTAGATAACTAAATGTTTTTTACATAAGGTACCACGCGGACGAAGTCGCGGGCACTACCTGTATAAAATATGAAGCCCTTGGCTCTAACAAACGCGAAATAAACAGTCGATAAAACGGTGTTATGTGGATTGATGTTGTGAACTTCTTACTCTCTAATTTGCTTTCGTTGTTAAAACCACACGGTAATCAGTTTGCCAATGTGTTATAATCCACCTATGTTATATATTTCCCCAACCTACTCAACTAAACCGTGAGTCAGTGTCGATGCTCATTATCCACCGAAGCCTCCGGTTGTTAGTTAGTACAAGGCACGCACACACGTGCTCGCCGACAACACAGATAAGCCGAGCCAGTTTGACAGTTCGAGTCGCTCAGTTCAGTTGGCCGACGCACGGCGCGCGGCGTTATCGTTCGTAGCCGCCATTTTGTTATTTCGAGAATTCGGGAAGTTTTTACAACAAAAATAAAACCGTACGTGTCGATTTGTGTCAGTGGTTTATATTATCATTTTTACACGTTCTATAAATATTTTTTTGTTGTTTTGTTTCTTCATTGTTGCTGTTGTTAACGTGGAACGAGGATTTTCGGTTCGCTCTTTGAGGTTATCGTTTCGAATGTTTTTCAACGTTCGTATAAAATATACCGGTATCCGTGGTACGGATTCTCGCGGTGATGTAAATTGCAAAATAATTATCGGATATATTTGCATTTAGAGCGATAATACGTCCTCAAGGCGGCTCTTCTATGTTTTATTATCTTTAAATTGTAACGGCACAGTTTTTATCAATGTTTTTTTTTTATAGAATTTATACATATAGTTTTCTATACGTATTTGAAAGTATTAGTGAATATTATGCTCGTAACCAGGTCATTTTGTCTATGCTTTAATATGTATTCAGTTATGAATGAAAACCTTTGTGGAATGAATATTTTTAATGAAAAGAGTTCAACGCACAATCTTTGAACATTCGATTTTACTTAACGTCAAGTCATTAGCTTAAACACGTCAATTTAGTTAAATTTAGCAATAACTCGTGACTCATAAGTACAACTTAATGTAAATAAATGACTCGAAACTGTGATGTCATCGTAAAGTTAAGGTAAAAATAATTACAATTAATAGGAAACTGGATTGTACTAAGGTCGTGGTTAGGTCTTTAGGTCATTGTAAAGGTTGTTGGTTATGTTTTAATATATCATAATAATTATAAGGAAAACAGATACACCTACGTACTACATAAATATTGTTATTTTTTTTAAATAAATGAAGCATGAAAACTATGTTTTTACTGTTAGTAACCTGCCACAGTTTTGCATACATTTTTTTCTCATACAAGGAACATGGCACGTTATTTTTGTATTAAAAAAATTGTTGATGCTAGCCCAATTGTTAAACTTGTGAATGCGATTTACGTGATTCTTAAGACTTGAACAAAGCATACCTATGTCGAATATTAAATCGACTGTATCCATGTAGTCCGGTGAAGCTGTTAAGACCTTGCTTGGTCAATAGCGTAGTCAGTTCGAAAAAAAAAAAGACTATCCATAATGAAACCGGCTGTTTTTATGTTATTAGTCAGACGGCCGACACAATCAGCTTGATTATAGAGACAGTTTATTGTCTTATTAAACTTTATAGCTATTAGAATTAATATTATTCATAGGAGTCGATGCTGAATACGAAGTTAAAATTCAAGGTATATCAACTCGACGTATCAACCTGTTCATACAGGCCGTGATCACGAGTAGAGATCTGCACGTGACCAGGGTTTATGTGTCCATATTAAAATATTGATCTAGATGGTGGACGGATATAGGAGTAAAGGAATACCGAAGATGGTATGGATGGATTCTGTGAAAAATTATATGTGTACTAGCGGGCCCGGCAGACGTCGTCCCGCCCTGATAAAAAAAGTCATTGACAAATTATATACCAAAACGTTCCTCATGAATCGATTTATCCACTGGTGAAAACCGCTTAAAGATCCGTTCAGTAGTTTTTGAGTTTATCGCGAACAGACAGACAGACAGACGCGGTAGGGGATTTTGTTTTATACTATGCAATGATAAAAGGTGTGAGTACTGAGATTACTTCTGACAGGGGAGAGTGGAAAAAGAAAACATGTTGTGCCGACCCTACTTAGGTGAGATAAGGGTAAAAAGAAGAATTTTATTGTTGATGTTAAATCGTGCTAGATTTGAGTATAATATTAAAATGTATAAAGAATTTAGGGATGAACTTACGAACTTTCAACTGGTTTGAAGTTATAATGGTTTTAATGTAAACTCGAATGCGTGCAGTCAGTCGAAGCGAATATGACTTTTTTCTATGCACACTTGGATAACTGTCACCCTTATATTGGAAATCAGCTACGTATGTTCCACCAGCTACGCTTTAGGGCCAATCCTTTATGTTTTGGGCACTATTATCTGAGATCCCCTCGTGATTTATGCAAAAAAAAAAGTGACTTAAAAATATTTGTTTGTTAAAACTTGTATCGTGAAATAGTATCTTATTATTTTGAATAGAACTTTCAGAAATACAATTACGATTGGTTACATATTAAATCTATTGAATTTTTTAATTTTTTTTAAAGATATAGATATCTTAATCACAGACGTTACGTAATAGTTTTAGACTGTATCTGAAGAAATTGCAACGGTCAGATCAAGTGTGTTTTAGTTAAAGTATTTTTTTTTATTATATGGCTTCTGTCTATGATGCAATTTTGCCAATGTCAAGTGTAAGAACGTTTTGTACCTTGATTTGAAATTGTGTCATACGTTTGTAGAAAAACGACATTAACAATAGAAAAAAGGTATTTAATACATTGAAAGTTTCAATACAAAGAAATACAAAGAAACAAAATGTCGACTATAGCTAACTTCAGGGTGTCGGTTTTTCGTGACGGTGTGCGCGCGCATTGTAAAAATTTACTCTCATCATTTTTCCCTAACGCGCCAAAAGAAGTATAACTTCAAAAAAACAATAGTTGCTTACTTTATAGTAATGAAAATATTGTATATAGTTTTCGAAGCTCGTCCTTTGTGAATATTAATGCTATACTATTTAATTGACTTCGATGCCTGTTCGAATAGTACTGACGTAATTATTGTTTCATTACTTAACTTATTCACGAAATATTTGTACACACCTATTAATTGTTAATAAAATATACATAATAACTCTTTATTAAAACGACAATATAAAACCCGTATCGAAATGTAAAATTCGTGTACATAAATTAAAACTTCTATATAGATTAACAATAATAATATTAACAATTGCAAGGCTAAAAGAGCCCATCAGACTTCGCAACTATAACTATAATAATAATCACAAATACAGTGGTACAACAAAATAATCCCAAGGAGGGTTGATGTCAGGCAGGCGGCCGATCGTAAAATTAAGCCAAATCATATATCACAACATGAGAAACATGTTGTACCGACCCTACTTATGTGGGATAAGGGTAAGAAGAAGAAGATATAGATTAACAATAAATACAATTATGTCCACGATCGTGTATAAATGAATGGTAAAATCATATTCTTTATACCAGCAACAGCTTTCAGCTTCGTCCGCGTTAAAATCTAAAACGGAATAATAGTAAAATTATTAGCCTAGCGCCATCTAATAACGAGTTATTATAAAATGGGGTAGAATTAAACCCATGAGAAAACACTTTAGGTGTGTCGGATTTTATGGTGATCGGTTAAACCGTGTTCGAGTTGATCTGCCTCAGATATATTTTTATAGATTATAAAACCTTCCAAAAACTATATAGATTATAGCAATGAAATAATCATGAAAATCTGTGGTAAAGTTTCAGACAGAACCTTGCACAAACCATCATATTAAGGAATCAGTGGAAGTCCTTTTTTGAAGACAAAAAAGTACAAATTAATGTATAGAACCTAACCTAAGTGATGATTTCTATAGGTTAATCGAATTAATTTTATTAAGGTTTTAATAAAAAAATTACTTTGCTTGCCCGGCGGCCGTTGTCCTGCCTTGATAATAAAAAAATCCTAAAAGTCAACCGCAGTGCCACCTACCGGGTCAAAATTGAATTTAAACAATTCTTGACCACCTGAACACACACATAACATTTCATCAAAATCTGTCGACCCGTTTAGGAGAAGTGCGTTCATATACACACGGATAAAAGATTGTTTTTTTTTTATTGTAGCTCGGCAAAATGACTGCACTTTGCCTGGTGGTAAGCACAGTACAATCCAAAAACAATGGCGACCACCGAGTGACATACAATCCATCGCCGATCGCCGCTGTCGCATGATTTGTATAAAGATAGGTTTTTGCGATTGACCGTAATCTCACCTGGTGTTAAATGAGGGTGTGGTCTAAATTGGTAAACACATTACACCTGGAGGCAACTGGCCTTCAAGTGCAGGTGCCGGAACACACCAACATGTCCTAGGCGACAGTTTGTCAACGTGAGGGTGGTAGCTAGCTTGGCGGACTTGGAAAAAGCCACCACCACCACCATGCAATTAATTGTTAGGCCTACAAATTTTTATAGCATCTCGTAAATGCCTACGTTCGTTCGAAAAACGGAAGCAAATAATATATTACGTATAATGTATAAATAATTTTAGTATATGATGTATTTGTATGCATAAAGTTTTAACGCGTATACTCGAATTTTATGTTCTACTCTCGAATAAACGCACTATATCTTTATTATTAGTGGCATAAGGTCGAAAATCGTGCGAGTAGGTTTATATCTAAAGAATTGTAACAGCAAATGACGTTGTGTAGGTAAAAAGGTTGTTTGTCGCCTCAGTAATACTTAGCAGAGCGTTTAGAAATATTACAAGACTATGTCGCTTGCATTTATTTACATACGGAATAATTTGGCTATTTCGGACGCGTGGGATTAGTTTTTTTAACCAGTCTGTTGCGAGTTGAAGTACCGTGTCTTTTATGTCAACAGAACAACCCACTCTTTTAACATTCCTCTTAAGGCGTTTAAAAAAATACATTTTGCATTTTCACCATATTGTCACAACTATGACGTCACACGTTAGATCTTTAAATGCGTCATAGAATGTATGTAATTGTAATGGAAATTTCAGCAGCAAATACGACAAGTTGATGTACTCAGGCAAGCACAGGATATATGATTTAAAACTCAGAAATAAGATTGTCGTATTTAAAAATCCATCCATATATCAAGAGGCTTAAATTGACATTAAACTAAAAGCTATAACCGGGAGATTTCAGCGGAGTTCAATTTTTGCAACTTCCGACGCTTATTCCACGTCTCACTGTTACTGTTACGTCTTTCTCGGTTAACGTACTTCCTGGCCTACATTTTTATGTTAATTGCTTAGCTCGCAAGAGTCGTAGCGTGATGTTAGATTATCTCTATGATTTCTTAATATATAGACTGTAAAGTGCAAAAAAGAATTTTTGGAATTTAACTCGTAGTTCTAGAGATTTGTGCCTTCAAACTTATACAAAAAAAACATATTAAACAGGATTTGTATGAATTTACATTAATTATTGCAATTGCAATCTTATAGATACGAAAGTTGTATCCGAATCCGATAAGTCGATATCTGTTTATCTACACGGAACTTAATTTGACGTAATATCGTTGTGTTATTTATAAACGATTATGCGGAGACCTTGGTTTTTGGCTTATTCCATGTGAGGTCGTTGTGCCGTTTCTCTTTTAAGTATTTTTTTTATATGCGACTGTATCGTAAAAGTGGCAGGATACTAGTGAACAGTTATAGCTATTTGTTAGTGTGTTCAGACACCACGTCGATTGACATATGTTCGAATCCTCACAATAAATGTCATCTTTTGCTGAGGGAAAACATCTCGTAGAAATCATAGCGTGATAGGATTTTTTCTAATTCAAATTGAGAATCAGCCGTCAAGTATATACACATATATATATACTAACAGCTGTATCTAAACGTCATTTAGTTAGGTGTACAAAAACTGCTGGAAGCATTTATTTAAATCGTTTAAAAAAGGAACACTCTAACTGCATCATTGTCGACAACTTCTAAGACGACTCTAAGAGGATAGGCCCGAAGGAATGTATGGGCATAATCACCACGCCAGCCCACGACGTATTGATGATTTCATACACTGAGAAGTGTTACAAGAACAATTCTCAGCATCAAGATTCTTCACGATGTTGTCCTTCAGTCGATAGTCTTACCAATTTAAATTAGTAAATTGTACGCGAATTCATAAAAAAATAGTTGGTACACGCCGGGCCTCGAACCTGTGGACATTGAATTTATAAACCGCATGTCAAACCACTCGACCAACACGGTTTCTAAAATTGTATAGTATTATATTACTTTTATACTTAACTGTAACAAATTAGTTTATATATTAGTTTTCTTCTTACTCTCGTTCCGTGAAAATAGGGTTGGCATAACATGTTTTCTGCCTTCGTGTTCTGAAATGAGATTCGGCTTAGCGTTTTACGAGCAGCCTCCTGTTTGACTTCGACCTTACTATGGCTTTTATTTATTTCTGTATTATGAATGGATTTTATTTTTGGGAACTAATCTTCTAGTAGATTGTTAAGTATTATTGTCGAGTATACAATGATATTACAAATTTCTTGGGTCCATTTCAATGACAAGATGGTGGCCGTCTTGCTAGAACTTTTCAGGAAGTTTTTGTAGCAAGCCAGTATCCATGATCCGTAGTATTATTTCCTATCCAGTTTACTTGTGCACAATAACCGAACTATATTACGTAAAACACCACCAATATTACAAAATATAGAGCCGTATGACACAAGATTATGAATCTAAATATAAAATCAATTCCATTCCATGATCCCGCCAAAGACTCCCTTAACATGTTTAGGTTTTGCCCACGTCGTTTTTTTTATATATAAAACATTAAAACCGTTATCAGCATATAGTTCGTCATCGTAAGCTGATAATTTATGTCAATTTTTAGTAAAGTGATGTTCATGTTTATAAATAACACATAATTCGCTTATCCACGCATACGTAATAGCAGTTACAGCTAATCCTTATTGATATTATCAGTACGAATGTTTTTTTTTTTATTGTAGCACGACAAAGTGACTGTGCACTATGCCTGATGGTAAGCATAGTACGATCTAAAAACAATGGTAACCACCGAGACACAAACTGTCCATCGCCGGTCGCAGCTGTCATGCCGCCCTGCGTAAGTGTCTCTTCACGTTACGCTTGAAGGACCCTATGTCATAGGAAGCGGGGAACCCACTGGCCGGGTGATTGTTCCACAGCTGCACGGTACGGTAAAGATATGACGTTGCGGACTTTTTAGTTTGTGATTTTTTTTATTACGTATCCATGCTTTAAATACTCAGTCATCATAAAATTTTGCATACAATGTTTTCTTTAGGCCTTAAATTTTCATCATGTTTGGGCAATATTAGGCAAAATTTTGTGTAAGTAGTTGAGACCACAAAGAAAATAATTATAATTATTTACAGATACAGTAGACAAAAGGATTAAGATAACTTTTATAAAAAATTTAATCCATGTGTTTACGCTATAATTAGTTTTTTGTTATCTATCATTACATTACTCGTATTACAAAACAAAATCCACTACCACGTTTGTCTGTTCGCGATAAAAACGACTGAACGGACTTTCATGCTGTTTTGACCAGTAGATAAAGTGATTCATGAGGAAGGTGTGTAGGTGTATAATTTGTCAAAGTTTTTTTTATTGTCAGGGCAGGACAACATCCACCGTGCCGGCTAGTTAACTAATAACTTGCACTTTTAAAGTTTATATGATTTATACGTATGCGTTGAATGTGATAGAATAATTTTAAAATGCAAACTCGCCTTGTTACCATGGCAACGAGTTTATTAATGGTGACTAGGTGACCCGTGCCCACTTCGTTGGGCGGTATTAGGCATTATCAAGCTACAACTTTTTTCTAGAACTCAATCATATATCTCTCATCGTTAAGGCAGCGTTCGTAAGAAACATTTTCGTTCGACCATCTTTTCTCCGACTCCCCAGATATTACCCCCTACAACCTCACAAACTTTACCTCTTTATGGTATTAGTATAGATAATATAATTAGTTAATAGCTTCTGCCCGCGACTACGTACGCATGGAATGGTTATTTTGCGCTAAGACGCAGCGGAAGCTCTGAAAAGGAAAAAATACCCCGATTTTGCAACATTCTTCATTGCTGCTCCGCTCCTATGGATTTTAGCGTGTTGATATATAGCCTGTTTACTTCCCTGATAAATGAGCTATATAACACTGAAAGAATTTTCCATATCGTACCAGTTGTTCCTGAGATTACCCTCTACAACGTCACAAAGTCTCAAACTTTACCTCTTTATAATATTAGTATATATGACAACGGTAACGCATAACGCATATGTAAATATTTTTTTCCATACCGTGTTGTGAGAAGTTTTACTTCAATAATTAATTGACTATAAATATTACGTTACAACATAACACATTAGAATGATAGGTGATAATTAATTGTTTATTTGAATTTTACAATAAGACGAGAAAAAAGTCATGTAACCACCACCACTCTTCGATACATATAGTCGAAACTATGTAGATAGTATTAAAGGCTAATTAATTTAGATACCGATTTCAATACGCTTCTTAATTGCTGATCTTTTTTTTAAACAGAAATATGTTCCTTAAAATGAAGGTATTATGATACCTCTGTGTTTAGATAAGAACGTACTGTCTAAGAAATAAAAGTTTAAAAAAAATGATTAAAATATATCCAGTGGTGTTGATGACACGCGCACAACGGACAGACATCCATCATTTTATTTATACAGATAAATAGGTAGTCAGTTTTTGTCTGCGGCTTCAACGTTTGAAATGTCAAAGACTCTCTCTCTACACAAGTGATTCGGTTGTAAAAACCTAGATCGCATATTTTAATTTCGCTCGGGAGGAATTAATCCGAGTAGAGTTGGCGAGATGACTCATCTCAATTCATGATATTTTTCCTGTTATAAGTCGGAAAGTCGCTGAACTTATTAAAATTTTCGGTCAAAGAATTCTGTTTGCATTCATAATATATACATATTAATTTTTATCATATTATATTTAAGAATAATTATATGTAAGTCATATTGTTTACATTATGGTACAGTAATAACGGTTCGCGATTTTGTATGTGTTAATTACTGTATGAGAATTAATAATTAATTAAATAAAAACAATAATAATTAATAATTCCAGCCAGTCATCATATACTAATATTATAAAGAGGTAAAGTTTGTGAGTTTGTAACGTTGTAGGGGGGTAATCTCAGGAACTACTAAACCGATTAAAAAAAATATTTTACCCATATAAAGCCACGTTATTTATGAGTGTCACATACATGAGTGGCTATATATCATCACGCTAAGACCAATATGAGCGGAGCAACAATGAAAAATGTTTTAAAATCGGGGTATTTCTTTCTTTTGAGAGCTTCCGCGCGTGCGAAGTCGCGGGCAGAAACTATTAACTAATTATATTATCTATAATAATTATTATAAAGAGGTTAAGTTTGTGAGGTTGTAGGGAGTAATATCTGGGGAGTCGGAGAAAAATGGTCGAACGAAAACGTTTCTTACGAACGCTGCCTTAATTATGAGATATATATGATTGAGTTCTAGAGAAAAGTTGTAGCTTGATAATGCCTATTACCGCCCAACGAAGTGGGCACAGGTCGGCTAGTAAATCCCTAATAAAATTATAAATGCGAAAACGAGTTAACCTTTTTCTTCTCATGAGGTACTTACTCCCTAACATCCATCCCGCCGGGCAGCTGAGGATGGATATGTCCGAATCGCATGGAATAAAACCCCGTGGTTACACCTTTTCGCCGGGGAAGCAGGGACTGCCTTATCGGCACTACGTCTGCTCCCCCGACAGGTGTTGTCCTCTCCTAAGTGGCCCCGACTGCGGTCTGAGGGGCCAAGATGGTAGACTCGTCATGTGGGGGGGGGGGGGGCTGGGTTTGCTATGTTGCGTAACCTACGAAACAGCCTAAGCCGACTTGTGCCGTGCACCCTTCAGCTGGTTCTCAAATAAAATCGTCCGAGTTCCTTAAGCGCTCCTTTTAGTAGTACGGTGAAGCTGATAAGGTCTGATAGACCAATAGTGTAGTCAGTTCGAAAACAAAGAAGTTTATTACGCTTTTGTCTTATTACTCAACCGATCATCATGAACTGTTGTTAAGGGTACTGCAAAGGACACACTTTTCTCATCTAGAAAATACGGAAGGTTAGATAAAACGCGAGAGAAACCGCGAGCAAAAGCTAATACTTTATGAATGAACGTAAATATCGCTTCTAAAACAATGTTTTTGTTATTTTTACTGTATATTAAATTAGTCATTCTATTTATACTCCACATCGTTAATTTATGATAGAGTTCGCTTACAAACAAAATAAATGTAACTTGAACTGTCGTACAGTTTCATTTATGTCAATTGAAGACCTAATTTAATCTTGTTAATAATACGGAGTAATGTACCAGCATATAATGGCATACTAAATAACAGTGCATTTTTGCTGCATAATTTTCCTCAGCTTTGTTATCTCTTTTTTAGAGATGAGGTAATCGACTGTTTATAATAAAATTGTATCGATATGATTCTTTTAAAAATGCGTGTGCACTTGTCGACATTTTAAATTGAATTTGTTCAACAGATATTCGATATAATCTATACATATAATAAAAATGTAAATCTAAAGTGTTTGTACATTTTCGATTTTCGTGAAAAAAATAGTTGCAGGTGTCTAGGAATAAGTAATAGAATACGTTTCAATCATTTTTGGAAATGTCTGTCTGTCGATCTTAATAAAACCAATAAAATATAAAAAATAGCATATCTTCGGGAGTAACTTAGTCTTTGTTTCATTGAAATCGGTCCACTCTATCAAAAGTTATTGTAATTTTAATGGCGCCGCGACTTAAGCATGAGAGAAAAGTAGCTAAGCAAATGGGCTAAATACGCTTTTAGTGTCTGTCCTATATGTTACTTTAGTTCTTCTAAACTACGTAACTGATTTTGATTCAGTTTCACCATCACTTTAATTGTCTATGAATAGTAAATTCTATTACATTCATTTAAAATACATAAAAGTCGACGTAATCTAATGAAGTCTTAAGGAGGCGGTTTCGGTAGCTTACATTGAAAATATTAGCTAAACCTTATGCCATATATAAAAATAATGTATTACAGAATTGTTCATTATAGAAATTCTTACAAAAAGGTGTTAGATAGTATATCTCTATCTCCTAAGGTAATTCTATAGTAAACATTTTAATATTTTTAATTAATATTTAAAAAAATGTTACATTTGACGCTATTTTCGAGATATATAACTCTTATCAAATTAAATTTACTTACATTGAACATGTAATTTAAATGAAGATTAACCAATCAATACATCACATTGTTTCGTTGAATATATTAGAAATATCATTAAAGATTTACAATTACACGCATAAAAAGACTAAATATTAAAGCACCAAAAATGGATTTAAGTCGCTTAGACACTTATAATACCACATTTATTGAATTAAATATCGATGTAATCCGATCCGAACCCCGAACGAATCGCTAGTTGCAAATAACATAAATAATTTAAAAAGGTTTTGGAATTTTTATTTAATTTTACTTCCTTACTTGTGTAAGTACTGGAATATTGGAAGCTTCTGGTGTCGTTATTCGATTGGATCGGAGCCAACTTTTGTTATACATTCGGAATTTAGGTATCTAGTACAAACTTGAGACGTGTCTCTTTTATCTATACATAGAAATTAAATAGAAGTGTTTTTTTATTTTCCAAGCTAAGCTCCTAAACCGCTCAACTGATTATGGTAGACTTTTAGTTCTAAATAGAGGATTATTAATGTGTTCTTTAGGATTCATGTTGTTACGTTTTCTATATTGTCTAATGTAACAGTTAATATTCAAGTGGGGTAATTTAAAATCGAAAAAAGCATTGAAGGGATATTAAGTAGTAGAGACAAAATTACAATTAATGCAAGTAACATAACCTATTTCTCTTAAAACGGCAAAAGAAGTCGCGCACAAAAGCTAGACAATATACGTTACCTATTTGCAGCGTAAGGAGGTACCCCGTTTATTTAGGTCGTTTATCGATATCAAATGGTTGTTACTTGAAACATCCCTATTACTCAATAAAGGAAACAAACCTTATATAGAGTGTAAGATAATGATAAAACTCAAATAAATTGTCCGAAACTGGTTCACTGGTCGATTGTATCGGTCGGCGCGCGTTCGCAGACGATGTTTGTATTGACGCTTTCATAGCTCGAGGCTATAGAACTGTTAATGGTGATCGAAACGCTCAAAGGTGAAAGGTGTCGGGTACCGGCACTGTTCTATAAAGAATTATAAAGCCATACAAATGTCCGCCGACGTTTAATAATATTGTTTGAAAGTAATTAGGTCTTCGGTTTGAAAGAGTTTTTTTGTTGATGTTCTTACTGTTGACGTCTGTCTGGTGTGTTGGTTTTGCGTTTTGTTTTTATTTAGTAACTGCGTTTAGTTGTTTTATATTACGTTTCGTGGTTTAGTTTATTTGTAACTAGTTAGATGGCGCAGTTTTATTCGCGTTTAATTTTTAAAAATTGCAATTATTGTCAATATTCTTAAAAGAAATGGTAAAAGAATGATATTTAGGTAGGCAGCCGCACGCATTGTACATTGCCTGCATAAGCGTTCACAGTTCGGCCGTTCTTGATAATGCTCGATTCTTGTCGGTCGATCAACCGGCTCCTGTGGTACTCTGTGGCCAAAACACTTTGATCGCGTAGACTAGTTCCACCTACACTTTTATGATAATTGCTCCGTTCCCAAGGGTTAATAGCGTAACGTTAGATAACATATAGCCTTACTCAGTAGATAGACTATAAGATGCAAGTATTTTAATTTTAAATACTGTTTTTCTAGATATTACCGCTTTTAAACAAAAAAAAAACAATGTTTTCAGTTTCATAATATTAGTATAGATTTATAGCGTAGAAGCATAAAAGTTCACGCTATTTATATTGCGAAAATTTATTGCAATTGTTAGATATCAGATCTTCGTAAATCGGTTTTGGAGTATTGTCATCTCAACTCTTTAAGGTATATTACTTCGCAACTATAGTTTTGTTATGTAGTTACATTTTGAGTTATTTAAAAATTTATAACAACATAACATACATTTCCATGATAGTCGATGCTCAAAACGAATTCTTGATAGCAGAATATTGAAATATATATCCTTTAAAGGTATGATAATTGTGTTAAATAAAAAAGAAATGAAACAAAACTATAACGACATATGAAAAAGTTAATTTACTAACGTGTAAAGACAGCATTAGCTCATTAGCTAATTATAGTTTTCACTGTCAATGTGTTGATAACAAAAACAGAGGCGCATATATGCGAAATCAATGTTAGGAGAAACAATTCGAAGAACGCGTGGCATCCGCCCGCGGACCGGTTGATAACGGGACAGATATTAACTACACCCAACATGTTGTGGGCATCGCGTGTGGACTGACACGATGATTTAAGATTTAGCGACTTAGAATCAGATAAATCGATATTTAAAAACAAGCCTCTACAAATGTGCTAAAAAGCTTATTCGGCTAATGCTTTTCAAAGTTTATGGCGGCCATTTTGTTTTTATGTCATTTTCATGTGTCATCAGGACTGGATAAGGTCTTAAGAAATTGGTTATAATTCCGCTTGCAAGATATTCGGATGGTTTTGTAATGTGTATGGCGGCCATTTTGTTCTTATGTCATTTTCGTGAATTGGCATTAGGACTGAATAAACACTAAAATCGCAAAGTCATAGGTCTAAAATGTTGTTTTTTATTTTTTATTTTAATTAGCACACACTTCGTAACACGTATTATTCATAGTTTTTTTTAATTATTAATAAACACAGGAAGGAAGTAGGTACAAGAACAGAGACAAAGTAGACTTTAGTAATATAAAAGTATTTTTTGACTATGACATAAAGGACTAACAAAAAGAAGTTGATTCCAATTCAGCTTGCAAGATATGACCTAAACAAACTAACAAGTATTGCAAGTTAAAAGCTTGTACAAATTAAATACGAATCCTCAAATCGCGTATTCTAATTGGTAATCGCTTGTTAACTGTTTAAGTGAAATTTCAGCTCCAATTTAATAGAATAAATCGACGTAATGAATTAAATTATATACCGCAGTGGTTGTGATTCTAATTCAGTAATAGCGAAGAGTTATTTATTTTGCTAAACAATCCTCTTGTACAAGATTACTGTTATTATAAAGTGGGTAATTGTTGCTCATGTTTATATACTATTTGTATTCATATATCTAATGTACATGTTACAGTTGGCGTGCGTGTCGTAGTTACAAATGTTTCTGAAAAAGCTTTTCTGTAATGTACACACCCACTCACAATTTTACATTTCTTTAATACATTTTTAATAAGCGCGTGTGGAGCCGCCGGTAACAGCTAGTTTCTATATAAAATGGTGAGATCTCGAATAAAATATGACGTGTTTTTACAATATGAACACAAAGAGCAAATTCAAAGAGCACTCTTCGACTTCTGCCTCTTTGCAAAAACTATTTTAAGCAAACCGCCAACAAAACAGAATAAAAACGTTTATTAGCAAATTGTGCTACATACATACTGTTTCATATTAAAATACTTGGAATAATAAAATATATAATTGTTATTAAATTATACGAGAATTGCCGTGGTTTGTTAGTCAAGGATATTAAAGGATTGTGGTTGTCGTTTAAGTTTAACTTCGAGCTATTATATTTGTTTTGATGTGACGTGGTCTAGTTCGTGCTTGACGGAATTATTTGTAGATAAATTACTAAAACCTTGTACAAAACATGACAAGTAAATTCTAGCAACTTAGACCGTAAACGCAGTATGTGCCTTACCGAGCTATATTTTCAATATGAGAGTCTAATATAGGATATGCTTATTAAAAGAGCGGGTTTAAAAAAATTAAAATGAATCCATTGTAAAACAAATCAAAAATACTATATTCAGAATTTTTGTTGTAGGTATTTTTTAAATATTTTTATTAATGTCATCTATTTGGAAAACATTCGAGGCGTTGATAACAACCGGCGAGGAACACAGTCTGGTGTACTTTATAATTTTATTGGTCGTACAGAAGGGATGGCATTTCCAGACATCACTATTAACATAATAACATCTCAAATTATTATCGTTATCGGGAACCGTCTAGAGTTAGATAGTTTTCTGTTGCCTAAATATAAATATATAGCAAGCAAAGGACATATCTTCAACAATTTTGTCTTTTAAACCGAACTATAGTACCGCTTAAACAGAAACTATAAATAGCCTACCAAAGCAAAAAGCGTGCAGAAAAATTGTATAGCTAGAAGATATACCTATCAGAACTCGTAATTATATACAGCATTATACATTCATTAAAAAAAATCTTGTCAAATTATATATCGAAACGTTCCTCATGAATCACTTTATCCACTGGTGAAAACCGTATCAAAATCCGTCTAGTAGTGTTTGAGTTGATCGCGAACAGACAGACGCGGTAACAGACTTCGTTTTATAATAGGTAGTGATAATCATAAACATAGGTCAGGCAGGCGGCCGGGCATAAAAATTAAGCCAAATCATACATAACAACTTGACAAACATGTTGTGTCGACCCTTCTTAAAGTAGGATAAGGGTAAGAAGATAACGAATAACATTCCAAATCATCAGCGTATTCTAGAAAATTGGTAATGTGCTTAGGAAGTTTACTGGACCTAATAATCCCAAGTACATATTTGACGGGTTGAATTTCGTAGGATTTTAAACTGAAGACGGAAGAATGTCGTACAGTTAGAATTTCGTTCTGTAGTGTTTTGTCTGCGTAAAGAGCATCGTATATTCATACAAGTGGTTTCACGGCAATGTCACTTAACGGTTCTCATTCGGTCAATGGTCATGCGAATCGGTTCCCGCTGGCGATCTCTCTCTCTCTAACGTCGCCTTATCACGCACAATGGGCCACTCGCCATGTGAAATTTAATTTAGTTCGCACGAGACACAATGTTTTTTGGGGTTCCCAAAGTTCAAAATCAGAACCATTGTTAGAATTTATTAATTTATTTTTTACCTATAATTATAAAGGATTAGGGATGATATACAAATCTGTAATAAACAGTTCGTATAGTTTTTTCGTTATTGAATGCCGACTGATATTATAAAAGCGAAAGTGAGTTTGTATGTTACGCTTTCATGTCTTAACTACTCGGCTGATTATCATTAAAGCTTATATATATGTTGTCAGGAGTGCAAGAAATTAGTATGTTATAGTATTAGTTACAATAAAAATGTAAAAACAATAGGGCATTATAATATTGTGTTAGTACATTGTTTTTTAATGTTATTAATTTGATCAACACAATGTAATTTTATATTATTAATAACTATCATATTCTGTCTATTGCTAGTGTAAAATGTACGTAATTTATTCCGTGTTTTTTTTGTTACATTTCCTGATATCATCAGTCGGTGGTAAAATAACGGTTCTCGCGAAAATAGTATGGTGCTGTCATAGGAACTACGAGTCTTATGGGTTGTGGATTATTGTTTACTTTTTACTATGCTTCTTTGCAAAAACTAACTTAAGCAACTTAACTTAAGCAAACCGCCAACAAAACAGAATAAAAACGTTTATTAGCAAATTGTGCTACATACATACTGTTTCATATTAAAATACTTGGAATAATAAAATATATAATTGTTATTAAATTATACGAGAATTGCCGTGGTTTGTTAGTCAAGGATATTAAAGGATTGTGGTTGTCGTTTAAGTTTAACTTCGAACTATTATATTTGTTTTGATGTGACGTGGTCTAGTTCGTGGTTGACGGAATTATTTGTAGATAAATTACTAAAACCTTGTACAAAACATGACAAGTAAATTCTAGCAGCTTAGACTGTAAACGCAGTATGTACCTTACCGAGCTATATTTTCAGTATGAGAGTCGAATATATGATTAGTTTGTCGGATTGTAAACCGGAGTGTAAAATTAAAGTGAATCCAATAAAATACATCAAGATGTACTTACTCTTAAGAGTTTCTTACGCCATACTTCTTTGGGATTTCGATTGAAACATCAGTTATTTGCACAGAATATAAGTTTGTACAAACACTATAATAATATGGTGGAATTAGAATTCCTTATAATATATAACGCACGTAATGCTAAACGCAAGCGACGCTTTCTTGTTGTTAGCTGTTGTTGTTCAAAAACGCTACACTTCCCTCAGTTCGCAGAACATTACAGTTATTGAAAACAACCGGTAAGGAACACAATCGGGTAAACATTATAATTTTATTGGTCGTAGAGAGGAGATATTAATTCCAGACATACCTATTCATAAAATAATTCTATCATAATAGCATTTTAACATATTATAGTTGTCGGAAACAGTCTAAAGTTGGTTAGTTTTATTTTACCCAAAAATGACAATATAGCAAGCAAACGACATATCTTGAACAATTTTGTCTTTTAAACCGAACGATAGTACCACTTAAGCAGATACTATAGATAGCCTACCAAATCAAAAGCCTACAGAAAAATTATAAAGCTAGATCAGCATAATACAAAAATTGGTAATGTGCTTAGGAAGTTTATAGGACCTAATAATCCCAAGTACATATTTGACGGGTTGAATTTCGTACAGTTAGAATTTCGTTCTGTAGTATTTTGTCTGCGTAAAGAGCATCGTATATTCATACAAGTGGTTTCACGGCAATGTCACTTAACGGTTCTCATTCGGTCAATGGTCATGCGAATCGGTTCCCGCTGGCGATCTCTCTCTCTCTAACGTCGCCTTATCACGCACAATGGGCCACTCGCCATGTGAAATTTAATTTAGTTCGCACGAGACACAATATGTTTTTGGGGTTCCCAAAGTTCAAAATCAGAACCATTGTTAGAATTTGTTAATTTCTTTTTTACCTATAATTATAAAGCATTAGGGATGATTTACAAATCTGTAATAAACAGTTCGTATAGTTTTTTCGTTATTGAATGCCGACTGATATTATAAAAGCGAAAGTGAGTTTGTATGTTACGCTTTCATGTCTTAACTACTCGGCTGATTATCATTAAAGCTTATATATATGTTGTCAAGAGTGCAGCAAATTAGTATGTTATAGTATTAGTTACAATAAAAATGTAAAAACAATAGTTAGGGCATTATAATATTGTGTTAGTACATTGTTTTTTAATGTTATTAGTTCGATCAACACAATGTAATTTTATTATTAATAACTATCATACTCCTTCTATTGCTAGTGTAAAATGTACATAATTTATTCCGTGTTTTTTTTTTTGTTACATTTCCTGATATCATCAGTCGGTGGTAAAATAACGGTTCTCGCGAAAATAGTATGGTGCTGTCATAGGAACTACGAGTCTTATGGGTTGTGGATTATTGTTTACTTTTTACTATTGTAGTATTCTCATTAATACTAAACTAAACCCTCGCAATCCTATTATTGGTCTTCAATTATCTTGGTTAAAATGTATCATAATGGATAATGGATGTATCTGCTTAGGAAAGTCTAGTCAAAAACGTCTAAATTGTTTCAAACAACAGATAGGACACTTCAGTTTTATTAACCGACTTCAAAAAAAGGAGGAGGTTATCAATTCGTCTGTATTTTTTTTTTTTTATGTTTGTTACCTCATAACTTTGGACTGGGTGAACCGATTTTGATTATTCTTTTTTTATTTGAAAGCTGGTACTTCCAGTGTGGTCCCATTTTAATTTGGTACAGTTCCGACAACGGCATCCAGTGCAAAACCGTATAAGTTTCAAATTTGCATTAAGTATGTACACGACAAATAGACGAATAACTCAATATTACGCTAACCGGTTTCGATGATTCATTTTTTATTGAAAAGGATGTACTTTAAGGGTAGTTTGATGAGAGTTTGGTTAGGTTCTGATTATGGGATCCGTGGCAAAGTAAGAAAACTTTCAAGAAACGAGCCTACTCCTTTCTTAAGGGCCGGCAACGCATCTGTGTTTCCTCTCGTGTCGCAATTGTCCATGGGCGGCCGTGATCACTTACCATCAGGTGACCCGTATGTTCGTTTGCCACCAATATTATAAAAAAAACTCTTCAATTCTTAGGAGCCTATTGTGCTTATGTTCGTTGCTGTGTTGCAACATGACGCAAGCATTGTAATTACATTACTTAAGGTGTATAATGTGTGAAGCGATGGTAGCCGAGTTGGTGGTAGAAACTATCGCGGATTACTGAAAAGGTTGCGTTCGTACCAAACGTTACTTATTGTACAACCAATTGAAACCATATCGCATACCATACCGATAGATACCATACCGCAAAAATGCGCATATTTTAATATACTTAAGGCGGAACGGAGTTCGCGGGCACTGCTAGTAAAATATATTTATGTACACTAAAAATGGAAAAATAAAGTAAATTTTCAAAAAAAAGTATTAACCGACTTCAATATCAATCAAAAACCCATAAGGCACTAAAAAGCGGAAAATAAATAGTTTATCAAAAATAAAACATATAAATATGTATGCTACCTAGAGATGTATTGGAAGTCGGTGCCAACCAAACTGAAAATCATATCATCTACAGGTATAAAGTTCAAGTCCACTCTCGCGTCTCTGTAATACAAAAATTTTGGTTGGTACCGACTTCCAGTACATCTCTAGGTAGCACACATATTCATATGTTTTATTTAATTTGGTTAATTTGATAAACTATTTATTTTCCGCTTTTTAGTGCCTTATGGGTTTTTGATTGATATTGAAGTCGGTTAATACTTTTTTTTGAAAATTTACTTTATTTATATGTGGTTGTATAGTATGTAAATAGGTATAACTATGATATTCTTTTGAAATCTTCCATTTAAAGAACTCACGTTAGGTTCATCTGACCTCTCAAATTACTCGCTAAGCTTATTTACCGTCTTAAAATGGCTTTTAGCTTACAAGACACGGGATCGCGATTTTTCTTCGTTTGGTCGTAGTTGTCTTCGGTTGAGAATTTAAAACTAATATAAATTAGACTAGTTATTGTTTACTTTTTACTATTGTAGTATTCTCATTAATACTAAACCATCGCAATCCTATTATTGGTCTTCAATTATCTTGGTTAAAATGTATCATAATGGCTTAACCTCAATGGAAAAGTAATTATATATATGCCTAGATTATATTCAGCAACGTTCTCTATCTGCTTAGGAAAGTCTAGTCAAAAACGCCGAAATTGTTTCAAAGATTAGGCGGGATAAAAAACAGATAGGACACTTCAATTTTATTTGTGTGCGGTTGTATAGTATGTGAATAGGTATAACTATGATATTCTTCTGGAATCTTCCACTTAAAGAACTCACGTTAGGTTCATCTGACGTATGTGCATACCTCTGAAATTACTCGATAAGCTTATTCAACGAATTAAAATGACTTAGCTTACAACACACGGCATCGCGATTTTTCTTCGTTTAGTCGTAGTTGTCTTCGGTTGAGAATTTAGAACTCATATAAATTAGACTAGATTTTTTTTTTCATAGGAGGCATACGAACGGTCGGGTCACTTAAAGTTAAGCGATCACCGCCGTCCATGACACTTGCAACACCAGGGGAGTCGCAAGTGTGTTACCAGCCTGTTTGGGGGGAAGGGGGCTTTTCCCCTTAGTGTAGAGGAAGGTGGGCCTCCGGCGCTCTCACTGACCGAACGGAACGCAACAATGCAAGCACTGTTACTTCACGTCGGTTTTCTTTGAGAGGGTGGTACTACCCCGGACGAGCCGACCCATTCATGCTGAAACCAGTAATAGCTTCAGCGTGGCTCTACCACCTACATAATTTGCTAAAATTTGCTGCAATAGCTTAAATTTGAAAGTTTCCCTTAAAAATATTTGTCTACGGAACCACTATTTGTTAAATAATATTGCACTGTTATATATTTTTTTAATTGCCGAATAGTTTTTTACGCTCGCGATGGTGCTTCTCGTAACAATCGTGCTGTTAACTAATTGTTTAAATGTGTAATAACCAACTTTTACAATCGGTATCATTTGTTCATGTTTCTCGGGGTTATTGTTTTTATTGTTATACATTTTTATACGTAGCGACGCTGTAGTTCCAATGCTACACTATAACATAACTGTAACATATGTTTGGCAATCGGTTTTTCTATTGTTCTTAATATGACCGTGATGTTATCGAATACTAAAGTCTCTGGTTCATTAATGTATCCGAAGCTACTTAACGTAATTTCTGTGATATCACATCACTATATCAATAACATGAGACACGCGGCAAACGACAATAGACTTTTAACCTTCTCTATTTCAATATTTTTATATGTAAACATTTATAACGGAACGTAAATACTTCGAGGTGATTGGTTGAGATGTTGTTTTTGTTATATTGGCGGCACCGTAATGACATTAATCTTTTTCGTTTTGATTCGGGGTCGCAGAAGTGTTTGTCGGTGTCAACGATCATGACATTTATTTGAGCGTGTTTATTTATCTCATTATACATAACACGATAATTCTTATAATCGTGATTAGTGATGAAGAATTCAGGGGTAACAGTGGACTGTTTGAGCACTGAATAGAGTGAAATAGGAATCTCCAATGCTCAGACCTTATAAAATTATATGCTGTTTAATCTGTATCGGTAACAATGACATTTTTATTTTTTGTTTTAAAATGTCAGACAGACTATAAATAATAAAAACTACAGGTTTGGATTTAATGGTTTATTTTATAACGAAATGAGAAATACTTAAGGGTCGTTTATTTGATTGTGTATTGTTCGTTCGCTTGTGCCAGTATTTGTTCACGAACGGTAATTTACTAAATCGAACGCAATTTTTCAATTAGACTCGTCTGCACAATTCCGTCGATTACTCGCGACAACCTTCAGCAATCAGGTGGTATATTATGAGTTTTAATTAATTTCGAATAGAGCTAAAAAATATTTATGTATGCATAATAACACCGCTAATGCAAATGCGAATAATTGTTAAAGTGTAAGTTTACAAAATCGAAAACTCTTTCTTGTCTGGTATTTTGGAAACATCGTGACATCACTGTTTATTTTGGTTATCGATCGATATCGAAATAGTTCGGATCATTTCATATCAGATACAACATGATATGAGAAAAATGGCTTAAATCGAAAATGCTTTCTGGATTTAAAGTACTAATCTTTTTGTATGATTATTTAATCTGAAGACACAAAGTGACAGCGCTGTACGTAATGGTAAAGCATAGTACAATAAAAAAAACAACGACCAGTTACGAATCTGCAATAAATTGACAGTCGCCGGTGTAATGTCGGTCTGCAACCCTCTTGCAAGATGGGTTTTCGTTCACAAAATTAAGAGTATTGATTACAGACAACTTATCACCCCTTTAAACAAAAAGTAAAACCGATTACAGAAGTTAAAAATCATTCCGAAACGAGAGAATGATGAGATGATGGCTGAGAGAATTAAATCTCCATTTATAATAACATAGAACGGATTACTCCTTTTCAGCCATACGATTAAATAAAAAATTCCGAAACGTTCTTCAGCATAATTATGTACCTACCTGGTCTTTGCCATACGCCTACCAACATTTCAATTATTATAAATTTCCCACTGGACTTTTAGGAGCTCCCTTGTGTAACTTCGAAATTCATATTCCAATGACCACTCTCCTCACTTCCATAGACGACTCTTTCCTTATTGGAAAGAATGAAAATGAATATTCTAAAACGGTTTGTAAATCACGGTGTCCTGAGGTAACAATCTTAAAAAACTACAACCGAAATGAAATCCTCCTTTTTGAAACCTGTTAAAAAAACATGCATACGACTTAACGGGGTTAGAATAGTATTTAATAACGACTACAGTTAGTTAAATATTTAATTGATAAATGTTCTTATTGAATAACTTTGTATAATAATTGTAATTTATACACTTGGAAGTATGAAAAACAATTCCATAACCGCACACGGTGAGTTTAAAACAATTTAAACAAATGAATTGACCACATTCCGACATGATATCACTGCCTTTTGTTTCAATAAGGTGTGTTTTATAAAGGTTGGACGTTTGTTTAATAAGTTTATATATTCACAGTACAATCTGTATTTTTTGCTATAATTTATTCGTTGTTTCGGTCTATCGTGTAACAGATATTATTTTCTGTCAGCCGTGATTGTTAAATGGTTTGACCGGAGAAATATCGATCCCAGACATGATTTTTTCCTAATTCGCATACATTCATCTATTTAAATTGGTAACAATTTCGGATGATAGAAAATATCATGGAGAAATCTACACCTGAGAAATGTTTTTGTAATACCATCGAATGTGGGTAATAAGAACTGTGGATTTTTGGCGATTTGGAATCGCGATAGGTCGTGAGCTGGTGGATAATTATGTCCGTATTTGCTTTCGAGAAGACGTCTTTGGCCCAACATGAAGACTCGACAGTGTGGTGTTATTATTTCCCACCCAAAGCGATAGGTTATTTTTTTCGAACTGACTACGCTATTACCTAGCAAGGTCTTAACAGCTTCACTGAACTACAAACCATAGCGATAGATCTTCTAGAAATCTCTTCTTAAACTATGCCTCTAATGTAAAGTCAAAATCATTTAGAGATTTGAAATTTCCTTCCTCAAATTGGTAGACGATTGAAAGAATGGAGTTTTGTTATCATTTGGAGTGGAGGACTAAGCGAATTTTATACATTACAAAAGTTTTAAAATTTGCTTAAGCTGTTTCTAACAACAAACATAAATATCTTGGAGCTTATATCTTACATAAGTAATAAATTCTGTTTCATACATATATACAAATTACAATGGAAATTACATTTTATATAACGTAATAAAACCCGAAACAATCTGAAATACACAGACCAGACGGAGAGCAATCTCCTTAAGTAAAATTAAACTTTGAGATGTTCGTGTGTGTGTTTAACATAAAAGTACTGTCTGTATATTTGCGTGAATACAACAAAATATAAGCAGGATTTAAGAAATAACAATACAGCGACAGACTGACTGGCTGTCCCTTTTTGTCAGAATGACCTTTATTTAGGGTACGGTGCAACTGTCAGCTGTCCGTAAAAATAATTGTATTGTTATTTACATTGTCAATAGATCATGAAATAGTCAATAGATCATTCTCATTGAGGAATGAGATCTGATAGATCATCTATAGATAGATAGATAGATAGATGATAGATCATAGATCTATCATGTGATAGATGTCTTACTATACACTGACATTTCATTTTATTTTTCTATTATAGTTTTCCTATTTTATATTTTTATAATGGTTTATTATATCTAATATTGTATTACTATTAGTGAGAAAACTCTGAAACCACGAACCTTGAAAAAAAAAACCCAGAAAATGCAGTCTAAAGTTGGATAGTTTTCCGTTACATAAAAATGACAATATAACAAGCAAACCATAATCTTCAAGAACTTCGTTTTTAACCGGAACAAACAATTGTAGGGCTAAAAGAGCCCATCAGACTTCGCAACTATATAATAATAATCACAAATACAGTGGTACAACAAAATAATCCCAAGGAGGGTTGATGTCAGGCAGGCGGCCGATCGTAAAATTAAGCCAAATCATATACCACAACATGAGAAACATGTTGTACCGACCCTACTTATGTGGGATAAGGGTAAGAAGAAGAAGAAGAAGAAGAATGAGATCTGATTCAGGGAAAGCAAGACGAATAATTTTTAAATATGAGTTATCGCTATACAATTTTTCACATAGCGTCCAGAGATATTATACAATGTAATTTAAATTTTCATTACACAAAACGAAATACTTGTATGTATGTGAAAAAAAAACATAATAAAGTTGTATACTGTTAACTAATAATTTAAATATTTTGTAATTATTAGACTAAAAAAAAAACACATACGTAAGTGAATATTATATAAATTATCGTGAACCAGTTTCCTAAAATTTATTCATGAAGTTGTACAACGGAGTTATAGAAAATTTATGATAAATTCCACGAAAGTTGGGTATTTGTTATATTGGGTCTATATAAATTTGTCTTGCGCTCGTTACGGCTTTGCAAACTGGTTTCTTGCATTCCTGAGAAACTCTAGCCTTCTGGACCCACATAGTGTTTGTTTTATTATTGCACGAAAGCAAGACTCGTAAGTGAAGTATGCAAATCTGAAAACGAATATTGGATAGAAATTCTCAGAATACCATTCATAAAGTTACTATAAACATTTTGCCAAATTTTAAAGTAATAATTCAAATAACATTGCAGACTTGTTGTCTCCAACGAGATAAAACATGTTATTTATTGATAAAACATATCTTATCATGTATATATGTACATTCCATTGAATAAGTACATCATAGTGAAAGACTAGTTCAATACTTTGTATAGTTTCGTTGAATGTGTAGAAAACTCAATGAGTACTATATATTATTAGCTACCAGTCCTGGTTTCTCGTGCAAAGCTTGTGCTAACGAAGACAATATACCAAATTTTCTCATTATATTACGATCACGTAATTAGTAATATCGCAACTGAATAACTGAACATCAATCAATCAATTCTGTTACTATTTTTCAAGACTTACCTACTGTCTTCTGTCTCACATATTCATTCCCTTTTTTAATTGATATTTTTTGTCCTTTTCTGTACTACCTTTGTAAAAGAATTCTTTCATACAAACTATGTAGCAACAATTATAAACTCAAAAGAAAATAATTAGCTAATTATGTGTAGGAATAAATACATGAAAGAACCTTATAGGCATAAAAACTGTCTGTAGGTATTTTCATGGAAAAGCCAATACATGTTAATTATTTTTCGTTGAATACAAAACTGTCTATTTATTTACAACTCTATTTACTTCGAAGTAATGAATGTCTTTTGAATAGAAACTGTAATAAAGATACATTGTGAGTACAAGTTAAAGTCGGAACTCTTTGAGTTATGTCGTTCAACACAATGTTGGTTAAGCCGATGGGAGTTTTATTGGTCCAGGAATTTATTGGCGCTGATGCAGCGATTCGTTGAGATTTTATTAGCTTAATTCTTACGGCGACTGCATGAAATTTGCATGACACAGTTTTCTGTTATTGATTCTATCGTGTCAGCTTAAATTACCTTTTAGGCTTAGTGTTTTAGACCATAACGTCATATGCGATCAGATGAGTATGTAGTCATACGCTGAAACCTACAATGTACATATAAAAAAA